>APFE030255450.1:39805-138097 GCA_000404065.3 Pinus taeda
GTAGGGAAACCGACTCTTTCAAATGAAATGCCATTACAACCATAGGTACTCATTGAACCCTTTGAAAAATGGGCTTTAGATTTCATTGGACCCATTAATCCACCATCTAAGAAAAAGAGGTATATAATGGTATGCAATTATTATGTCACTAAATGGGTAGAGGCCAAAGCGTTACTTTCTGCTACTGAAAATTCAGTTGTTAGCTTTCTTTATGAGGATATCTTTACTTGCTTTGGTGTCCCAAGAGAAATTGTGATAGATCAGGGAAGTCAATTTACATCCAACATGATGGAGAAGCTAATGGAAGAATACAAGATCAAGCACAGAAAATATACTCCTTAACATCCGTAAGCAAACGGCCAAGTGGAATCTACAAACAAAGTCATTGAAAGCATCATCACCAAGACTGTTCATCTACACAGAAGAGATTAGGCTGAAAGGCTTCGTGAAGCCTTATGGGCCTACAAAACTACCTGGAGGAACACAACAAGACATTATCCTTATGAACTTGTTTATGGGAAAGAATTCTTGCCCCCATTGAGTTTCAAGTCAAAACTTTTAAGATGGCAGTTCAGTTGGGGATGGACCTATCAGAAGCCCAAAATCACAGAATGGAGTAGTTGAATGAAGTAGATGAGATTAAACAAGAAGCAATCCTAAGAAATGATATAGTTCAACATCAAAGAGCTAAGTGGCATGTCATATATATCAAAGAGAAAAAGTTTCAAGAGGGATATTGGACATTACTATTTGATTCCAAGTTTAAAGACTTCAAAGGAAAATTTCAGACTCATTGGCTTGGGCCATATGAGATCGACAAAGTCTTTAGCAATGGAGCGGTAAGAATCAAGACCATTGATGAATTTCAAACTCCTCTTATTGTGAATGGCCACAGATTAAAGATTTATCATAAACCACTCTCAAAAGAGGAATTTGTCAAAATGTTTCAAGAGAATTCCGCAATAAGGCTGGTGAAGAAGAATCCTTCTTCTCCACCAGCCTAGCCTTTGTTCTTTTTTGTTAAAAAAAACAAATAAATAAATAAATTGGTATAAGCCTAAAAACCAATCTCTGATTGGCAGTCTTATATAGAAAATGTAGAGTGAAAATCAGGGACACCTGACACTCCATATTTTCCCAAAAAAAAAAAAATCTCTTTCCCGTTT
Source organism: Pinus taeda (assembly GCA_000404065.3). Taxonomy (NCBI): domain Eukaryota; kingdom Viridiplantae; phylum Streptophyta; class Pinopsida; order Pinales; family Pinaceae; genus Pinus; species Pinus taeda. Next base: position 40,972 of record APFE030255450.1, read on the forward strand.
CCACTTCACTTCATTTCCATCCCACTCCATTTCATTTCCATTTCACTCCACTCACTTCATCTCACTCCATCTCATTTCATCAATAAAAGTTTTTTTTCATGATCATTTCCATTTAGATAGTTATTGTCTAACTATCTTTATTCGGCTAAGTGGTTGTTGTGCCAAGTTTCCGCAGCTGGAATCAGTTTCCGCAGCCAAAAGCAGTTTCCGTAGCCACCACTCTGTTTTTCAAATTTACAGTCAAGATGTTAGTGCAATAAACATGAAAATGCAGGTATGACTAAGCATATGCTATGAAGACATGTACATGTAGCATCTACAGACATCAATAAGGAGCAATTGATTAAGGGCTAATGGACAACAAAAGACAAGGATTCCAAGGTATGGGTAAAAATTTCTTTCAAATAGCAATTAAAGGCACAATTTTGCATAGTTATTAAACCTTAAAGCTCACTATGTGCAATAATTACTACGATAGCTCCATTACCATTCTGCGACCTTACTCCATGAACCATACATTTACTCCCGAAACGGTCTCATGATTATTTTTCGGGTTTAACTTGTAGATGACTACACTTCCACACTCCACTTGTACTCATGAGATGTGACCTATGTAAATACGACTCCTCTCCACCGTACTTTGTGCAGCCATTTTATTAACGTGTAACGTCTCTGACGCAACCGTTCAATTCAAAAATTCCGACTCCACTTCACTACCCTACCATTGTGTTAAAGCTGCACCTCGTTAGCATACGTCCCCATTTCATTTTGTGAACTCATCTCAGCTCCTCATCCTCTGTTTCCGCTTACATTTCTTGAACACCCCTAGTACCCGTATCCATCTTCCATTTTCGGCCATTGTTCTTCCACAAACCTTGCAACATATCCGTCTTACCTCTGTTAAAACCCTCACACGCAGTTGAATTCTAGATTTAATTTTAAACAGAGGAAAATATGGGACAGTTACTGAGGGCAGAGTCGGAAGGGCTTAAGTTTTTAGAAGGATACCCTCAGGCAAAAGAATTGTTGAAGAAAGCTAAATGGCTCTATTTCATTCAAAAATTTAAGGGCCATAATAAGGAAGTAACGAAAGCCTTTGCAAGGTCTTTTAATGACTAGGTGGTGGAGATTCGAGACTTGAAGTTCACGGTCACTGAAGCCTCAATTGCAGCTGCTACAGACTTGCCCCAGGAAGGTGAGCGATGGTTTAAAAACAAAAGTTTGGATGAGCAGGCATGGAGAATTATATTACGTAGCCCAGGTATGGATGTTACTGTATTCACAAGAGGAATTCCTGTTCATGCATTAAAAGAAGAATGGGCCAGCTTACTATTAATCATTCAAAAGTTTATCACTTGTGAAGGCCAATTTGGGACGATGTACATGTATCATACTAGGCTATTGATGAACTTCTTAGAGAAACAAACTCTTAATCTGCCCTATTTCTTATTGTTGAGTTTGAAAAAGATGAGCACCACAGTCCAAAAGAACATAGGGGACATAGAACCTCATTTATATCATCATGGACTCGTGAGGATTCTAGTTGAAGATCAATTGAAGAAAAACAAAGATACTTGGGAATGATTTGTAGTGAGAAACTATTTTCAAGAGCCATCTGAGGCACTTGGAAGCAGTACACCAAAGGCACCGAGAAGGATTAGGAGAAAAGGAAAAAGTGCCATAATCCAAGACTCTCCTATTGGTAAAACTAAAGAAATTGGTCAAAAAGAGAAGGAGGAAAGAACTAAGGACAGAAAGCAGAGAAAATTGAAGGGAAAAAGGAACTTAGAATATGTTTACCAATCACCAGAACCATCTGTAGAGGAAGACTATCAAGTGTTATCTGAGAGACTAGTGCATCTTTGAAAGCAAGCTACCACAGCTAAGAAGGAAGAAAAAGGAAAACAAATTATGGAAGAAGAAAGTACTAGCCCACAGTACTTAAGAAGAAGTAGCAGACTCAAAGGAAAGTGGAGGAAAACAAAAGTAAAAGGACCCCACTTCATTGACTTGGGTGGGGAAACACCTGAGAAACCTCGAGCTGGCCTAGTCCACCTCATCTTCTGCTAAATATCGAAGCCAGCCCTTCAGATGTTGATGTAAGCCCTTCTCGGCCAGAACTAGAAGACAATCCTCCTCCTCAACAAGACTTTGAAGCCAACCCAAGGAAAACACCTGAAATCGATCCAAAATAGTAAGAGGTATATGATTACCTCGAATATTTAGAGAAGACAAATGTAGGCCTAAGCACACCATCCATTCTGCCTCACATAACACAAGATGCACAAGTTCAATCTTTGACACAAGAAGTGTTTGAATTAGAGGTTTTAAATAGGCACATTAAACAAGAAAATGAGGCATTAAAGGAGCAAAGCAAAGTGGACAAAATTATTCATGATAATACTATGTTACATATGGGTCTATGGCAGAAAAAGAACAAGAAATGAAAGAAGAAGTGCGAAAAGTTGAGCAGGGAATTAATCAATCTCAAGTTCATATGTTTGATAAGGAAACCCAGGATGGTGGTAGCACCAAGAAAGAAGAGGAGAGGACTGGATGCACTAGCAGAGGCTTCAGAATACATAGACTAAAGGGAGATGATTAAAATTTTGGTTGTATGAGGACATGCAACACCTTCATAGTGTGGGTATGTTGAGTCCCAAACTTACATCTTCCCTATATACCTTTTTAGCCTTTTTCTCTAGTTACCTGAATCTCCAAGCTATCAAATCATTGCTATTAGTTTAAAAAGAGAATATAAATGGTTTCGTAACTATGACTTGTGATTACTGTTTGATTTAGTTTTTTGCTCAATTAGCTGCGGAATCTTGTCATTTTCTGCAACCAAAATTAGTTTTCGTAGCCTTTTTGTTAAAATCTATGCTATAGGTGTCTACTGAAGAATCCGGCCACATGAGCAAGCTACAAATGATGTGGACATGGAACGTGTCCCCTTGGTTCAACCGAATCACTCACAGAAGCCCGTGGTCAAAGCCAGTCAAACGGTGGTCAACACTAGGAGTTTTGCGGTGGCAGGACTCTGTTTTTCATCACAAGGAGGATTGCGTGGCAAGATCCTAAATCTAAGGAGGTGTGCCAACACCTGGGGACTTCCCGTGAACCGAATCTAACAAACCACCCTCCTTGGATTTATTTCCCACGGCTACCATGCTGCTAGATTTCCGAATATGGTCTTTTACGTGTCTGTCTACCAGCGCAGACCTTAGGAGTTAGTTATGTATTTCCTGCTATAAACAAAGAATCTTCGTATGCGTATAGGCTAGATTTTGATACGTAATCTTGACTGTTTTTACGAGCCATCGTGTCGTGACTTAGTCCTTATTTTATGATTGTATTTCAATATATGAGAAGACATTGCTTTTGAGTTCAAATCTGTGATTGATTTCTGATTGGCCGAGGTTGCAGAGGGCCCCTATACACCAAGGTCCTGTAGTTACTATATAACTTCATGTTTTCTTCATTTACGCTCTTGATTCCATAGATGTTTGCTGTATATATTACAGTGCTCATGGTATTTATGTTGTTTGCTGTCCATAGTTTTTTCTATGCTTCCAAATGACTGTCAACTGATCAACGTTTTCATTTCAAGTTCTAATAGAAAGCCTGGGAAAGTGCATATAGCTTTTTGATGACTAATGACATGATGGAATTATCTTGTCCTTCTGCTGATCTGTTTTCTTAGTTCTAATTCCAACACTGTTTATTTCTTTTAGTTTTTCTTTGTTCATTTACTTTTTTGCAAGATAGATATTAGACTATTTATGTCATTTTCAGTTACCTCCTATAGCCAGAGCGAGTCGAATGGTGAGGGATTGAGTGTGAATGTATAGTTTGATACTAGTTTATTTACTTTTCCAAGTTAGTGATTAGATTACTCATATCATTTTTGGTTACCTCCTATAGCTAGAGCGAGTCGAATGGTGAGGGATTGAAGGATGAATGTGTAGTTTGATCTTAGTTTTTATTTTATGCAATTTAGATACCAGATTACTCAATTTGTTTATGATTACCTCCTATAGCCAGAGCGAGTCGAATGGTGAGGGGTCAAAAATGAGTTGATGTGATATGGTTTAGTTTACTTTACTTACAGTTTTTGAATTGCTTTGAGTTCAGTTTTTCTTTTTTCTTTTTATACAGCAGCAAGGATACTAGGTTTTATAGTCACTAGTTCACTATTTTGTTTAATTAGAATTTAGGCACATCTTTATTTTCTCTCAGTAATTGATTTCATCATTGCAAGTGTGAAAACCTTTTGAACACTTTGAAGTTTGGAAATTATTTTAAATGCCACCATTGCCTTGAATACTTTTATCCATACTTGATTATTAGAATTACCATCTCACATTAGGAAATCAACAAGAAGATAAATCAAAAAACAAATAAAAAAACTAAAAACGACAAAGAAATAAGAAAATGGTTATCTTGCATATATAGTGCACTTCACTTCAGCAGTTTATGACTCCTAGATTGACAATTTATATAGCAATTTAGGACACACTAAATTGACCAAACATACCTTACGACCCACTGTTGGGACTCCTACACCAAACGGTTTGAGGTCTAATTAGGAATTCTTATTGGGGAGATTCCCTTGACATGTTGGCAGGTCTAGCATCGTCAACATGAACCAACTCACTACTAGGCCTCTACTAGTTCCACAAACATTTAGAACTAGTTTAAGTGACTGTAAATCAGTCAAATTGAGTTATCTAATTACAACTCAAAGAAACTCAATCCAGACCCCTAAAACTTAGGGATCATACTTACATGACTTTAGATAGACTTCCAACTTGAACTTCCTAAGTTAACTAAGTCAACTTAACTTAGTTAACTATTGCATTTTGCTATGAGAAAATAATTACAATTTTAATTCTCAATTTGATTCAAGGAAAAATTAAGTTGTAATTTTTGGATTCTATTTTTAACATTTCTTTCTATTTTCAAGAATTTCAAGAAGACACAAATAAAGTAGTAGCAAGAATGACTTGAAATTTCCATATCATCAATGTCATGTCATGTCTTGTCAAGGTGTCATGTCAAGATATATATGAGTCATCTTTGGCCACATCATTTGTGGATTATGTAATTTTCAGTATGTGAGAAATGTAATATAAAGTGTGTGGAGCGATAAAAAGGTGTCTTTTAAACTCCTAATTACCTCACATTAATTGTCAACCCAGGGACGACTGTTTATTTCAAGAGTGTACTCAGTCTGAGGCGGCTATTTACTCCAGAGTAATTTTTAGTAGTACAATGTTCAGAAAATACAAGAGTAAACGGATGCTAAAGTATGACTAAATTACTTACAAAGGATAAAATCACACAAGGCAGCTTATCAGTCAAGGGTGCGGAAGCGATAACCCATCCCTCTAGAAACTGATGGAAAGGAAATTAGAGCATGGACCATAGGTCTGGGAGCTAGGTAGCGACTGCTGAGGCTCACTACAGCCTTAGACCTTCTCTCACACCAAAGTAGCAAATGCAAGTAAATGGAACGACAGAAAGTAAAATAGAACAACAAATAGGAAATGGAACAACAAGTCTAAAATGGAACGACAGTAAATGGAACAACAATAATCGATCATATATGCACACCTCACACTAATATAGTAATTTGACAATTAAGGATAATACGACTATGTTTCTAAATAGAATAACATCACTTTCAGATTCCAATAATCAGGATTTCAAATGAATCCAATAACAGTAATATTCAGTACAGACGCTCTGTAACAGAAATAGCTAGTTTAGACTAATAACATGCGATCAAATCTGAAAAGATTCAATCATGCAATGCAGAGTCTCTACACGGATTTCCTGAAAGAACCATTAATGAATTAATCGTAGCAGAGAATGGAATAGCACATGAAAAGCATATCAGATTACCGAGCAATAAAGATAAGCAAACCACGCAAAAATCAAGTTATAATGATACAAAAGCAAGTGTAAAGATATGATACACAACAACAGCGTACTCCACCAGAGGCTGGGCCCTTAGCCGACAGCGGACGCTGCTGGGCTACTTCAGATGAACAGAATGAACAGCAACTCCCAAATCATGTATTAATCATTAAATGGTGAAATCATTACAACAGTTGAAGCTTTGAGACTTACAGCATAAAACAATCCTTTCTTCCTCCTATCCTATCATGAATTCTTGATTCTAAATCTCTAATTCTAAATCCTCAATTCCATCATTCAAATCCCCAAAGTAATCCTGAAGTCATCCCCATCTCTGATCTCTGTTTTCATTTAAATAGAGAGATCAGAGAGAAGTTACAATAAAGATAAGTACTGTTAGCCTCCTGCTGCAGCAGGTTACTCATATTTCATGATTGACATTTTTACAGGCAAAATATGTCATACTTTGCATGCTGCAATGCTCCATATTTGCTTAACAGTCACCAAGCGAAGAAGGATACTCAGAGTTAATTTAATTGCCTTCCAAATTTTCGAGAAGTTATCCCGGTATCGCCAAGTTTCAGTTAAAGGGAGGTCCAAACAGCTTAATCTTGGTCTCCCTAGGTTTAAATTTCCTGTTTTAGAATATAGAGAATGTAAATCTGTCCAAACAGCTTAATCTTGGCAGATTCTTAGATAGGTAGAGAATCAAAGGAGCCCAATAGCTTAATCTGGGCCCTTGGATGAAATAAGGGTAGTCTGTAGATAGGAAATCATGAAAAGAAAAATGGAATGATGGGTTTGCAAGTCTAGGTGCACCCAAATCAAAAGAAGAAAAAATGTTAGGTAAGTAGGCTGGGTAGGTAGTTTTGAGGTTGCTGAATCCTAATTGCTGATCAGTTCTAGGTTTTTAGGTGTCATCTTTACTTAGGACACAATCAACAGGCAGTTCTATGCGAAGAGCTCAAAAACAGGTATAACTAACTCCCTTTCTCCACTTTCCCCCAATCATTAACTAACTTCGCTAAAAGAGGTCAAGATCTGCTTGATACCTCTTAAATTCCCATCATTTTCATAGCATTTTCTTGGGTGAAGATATGCTTTACTCAAGGTTGTTCCATACTCTCTCTGAAAAAAGTTCTATCCCCTTGTAACAGCTTAAGGTCTCCTGAACTTAGCGCTTCCTCACCATCTCCATATTAACCACTAACATTATTATTTAGCTCCCTATATTTTCCCATCCCCCTACTAAAACTATGTAAATAATCCCCCTATGTAAATATCCCTCCCCCCTGGTTGAAAAATAACCATAAGTACCCCTGAGAATTGCTCAATTTACCTGAAACTTAGCAAGAACCCTCATGCTGCCCCTTCAAACCATCTTCCAAATACAATGGACTCCTTCCAGAGTATAAAATCCCTTTGAGGTGATCGGACCCCTTCCCAAGCCTCAAATGCCTTCCCAACCCACTTACTTACTCCTTCCGATCGCAACAAACCCCTTGCTGACTTCCTTAACACTCCACAGACCATAGAAAGCCAGATCGCAGTTTCCCCTCCATGCAAGTTATGACCCATCCGTCGCCACCCGACGCGGTATCGCGATATCTGTGATCAGCGGCCGCAAGCGCCAAATGTCCAAATGAAACACCTTTCCGTTCCCTGCCGATGCGATATTGTGATCACATCGGAGAAGTTCATCACATTGCCTTCAATATTAGCACCTCGCCATGTCACTTTTGTACCAGGGACCCACCGCATGCTGACGTTAGCAGCGAGAAAGCCAAAAATTTGCGCAAGAAGAGAAATCGCACTTCGGAGCTCCAGAACAAGAAACAGAGGCCGTTTTCGATGCGCGATTAGCGCGAAGCACATCGCTACGGGAAATAGGCCGTTTCAGGGAATCTTTGGGGAATCTTTTGATTCCTTGGCCCGTTGTGCGCCGAAAAAGCCCGAAAATCGCCCGATCGTGCCAAATTGATCCAGTTTAAAGACAACAGCGGATCAATGACAGAGTTTAAAGTGTATTAGATCAAATCATCAGGTATCAAGCATGTCAAAGAGTATCAGTAGGCGGCGGAAGCCATCAATGTAGCGGCAAAGAGTATCAGTGAAAATCTTAAGCAGTGGCCCGAAGCAGGAGAACATTTAATACCTTCCAGCAGAGTCAAAGAAAGAGGGCGAAGCCACTCAACACCCTCAAATCATAATCATTGCACATTTAACTCGCACCAGAGAAAAACTGTAGATCCCGAAGCACAATCATCCCAGCAGCATCGCATCAAGCCTCTAAGGGCCACATTGTAGTCTTTTCTGATTCAGCTGCCTCTAGCGCAGCCAAAAGGACTTACCTGCATTTAATTCCAGTAACACTTAGATTTTTGAAGAGCTTTTCTAGCAGACCTGTTTAGGTCAATTGTATGAATGTCTTTCTGATATTTTGCTTATATATACCACCTTGAACAATGTAGTAAGGGGTTGGTTGGTTGGTTGGTAGGTTGGTTAGTCAGTGAGTCTAAGACATTGCTTAGTTTGCTTCCCAAAATTTTCTCCAAGCAGAGAACCGCACTGCAACTGTCATATTTTCTATAATCAAATATTGCTGAAAGCGTGGATTTCAAAACTACTTGATGTGTTCAATTGGCCAAGGAGTGATTACGGAATTCCTGTGCTTCTACATGATTCAATAAGTGATTCTCTCCTCTGTTAATTTTCATGTTTTTACCACCGTTCCTCCTTCTAAATTGCAGGAAAAAAGAATAGCTTAAGATTTGTTTCACTACACCTTAAGTTCAATTTCTGCATTTTTCTATGTTTTCATTAGAAATAGCTATGAGCATGTATACTTAAATGATCTTGTTTACGCTGTTTCTTTCACATATGAATGAGAATTTAGGAATTCTTAACTGCTCCTAGATCACCATTCATCCATTTCTCCTCTTTTTCAGTATGAGGAAATGATTCTCCTTTGCCTTTCATCCCTGATTTCCATCATTCCATCCCTTCGGTAGACTTTTAATTGTATCATGTGTGGCTATCTCGCTCCTTAATCCTCTTGTGATCAAGAAGACGCAATAGCAAGCCTTAATCCATGACTCCACGCCCAATGGTTTGAAACTTATCACACCTTACCTTTGCCTCTTTGCTTGAGATTTCCACCTTCCATCCAAACCCAAACAAAAAACCCCTGAGCCAAAAGCTAGCCTAAAATCATCAACAAAGTTGAATTATTAAAGAGAGAGCCCTCTCTGATTGCAGGTGGGCTAGAACCTGCAATCCAAAGATTGGTTTGTGGTTACCTCGGCCGTATCCCTATAAGGAACCTAGGGACAACCTGAGTGATAACACCTGGAAGAAAAGAGAAGGTTGTAGCCTTTTGTAGCTCAGCACCTACGTACTAGGACATCAGCTAGTACAAGAGCTAAGGGGGTTGTAGCTCCCTTCCAGGGAAGTTGGAGAATGAGAGAAGGTTGTAGCCTTTTGCAAGTAGTAGCCTGTGTACTGGTATAAGATTGCACCAATACAGAAATATTGTAAAAAAAAAATTCTTATTAAAAGAAGATAGAGACGAATTGCAGCAGGCGATTTTCACCCACATTGGGTTTCCACCTTATATGTTGTGTTCATGTGTGTGATTGCATGTACTATTTACTGCATTTTATTATTGTTTTATGGTTCTAATACATAGATTAAGATTAGCTAACTAAATTATAAGTCTGCAAGATATACGCAGTTTTCTCTAAACACAGTTGTGTATATATGCATGTTTAATTAACAGAAGTAGCGTATATCAATTTGTTTATCGAAATGAAAAATTGTTAAATTGCTAATATTGATTCACTCCCCCCCTCTTAGTATTATTTCCAACATTAGTGGCTAGAGTGCTTTAGTGGTCAGAATGGAGCCTTAGTGGCAGTAGTGGAGCCTTAGTGGTTGGAGAGCCTTAGTGGCAGAGAGTTATGGCAGTTGGATGTGTCGTGAGCCTTGGTGTTTGAAGTGTGAAGCCTTGGTGGCTGAAGAGAGGCATTTTTTTCTTTCTTATGTAGAATTACAGCGGCGCAGGTTTTTTCCCTCTTTCGTGCACTGGCTAAAGAAGGGAGCACTGCGTAATTCGGGGTCAAAAAATGCATTGATCAGCCTTTCCTTAGAGAAATCTCTGGCAGTGTGGGTAGAAAGTGCATATCCAACATTGTAAACCCGTGTTGGAGTAGTGGATCGGGTTCTAGATCAGTTGTGTGGATCAATCGTTGTGGATTGACTCGGATATGGATCTCTATAGATCGTGGATGCGTAGATCATGTTGATCGGTTGGGAGATCATTGTTGAGATCCTATTGAGGATAAAATCAGAAGTTGATTCTTGGAGATCGCCTCAAATATTTCCCCCTTTGGTATGTTTTTCATTTTTTTTTAGATTGCCTGTGTAATTTTTATTGTTGGCTAGATCAACTGTTGGAGATTAAGGATCTTGAGGTAGATTCATAGATCGATTTGGTCACAATAAATAATCAGATGGAAGAAGTGTACTTGAATGAGAGAAATAAGCTCGACAGGTTGAATTATTTAAATTGGAAATTCAAATTGCACACATTGCTTGAGGGGAAAAGTGCATGGGTGATTGCAAATGGGGACAAAGTGAAGCCGATTATCGCTGGAGGTGGAATAACTACAACAATTTAGGATTGGGAGAAGAGGGAGAACAAATTGAAAGTGTTGTTGAAATTATCAGTGAAAGACTACATTATCCCTCACATCAAAGAGTAAAAATCTGCAAATGATATTTGAGTGTCTCTCAGGGATCTATATGAGATAAAGAATACAAATCGCTTATTATTCTTGAAGAGTAAGATTTTCTCCATCATAATGGAGGAGAATGAATCAATTGTTGCACTCATCTCTCAGATCAAAGAGATAAGAGACAAGTTGGGCAATATAGGGGGGAAAATGTTGAACATTGATCTTGTCATGATTACAATGGATGGTATGACTGATGATTTATAAGATGTTTATTATAGAGCTGAATGTGAGGGAGAAATCCCCCACTTTCAAATAATTAACAAGGATCTTGATGCAAGAAGAAGAGAGGCGGATGAATCTGAAGCCTCAGAATGCAGATCTCACATTGATGGTGAAGAAAAAACCTTTCAAATGGAAACCAAGAGAAAGAAAGAAAGGTGGTGGTACACCCAAGAGAAAACCACTTCAAGGTATGCCTTTGACCAAAATTGATTTAGGAATCAAATTTTTTTACTGTGGTAAATCTGGTCACATTGCTAAACATTGTTATAAAAAGAAGGTCGACGAAGCCAGAAATAGACAGAATAAGCATACAGGGGCATTTTTCCGATGAAAACCATAATCATGAACTCAAATTGTTTGTGTCTGATTCTGCTCTTACTGCTAAGTTGATGAGGGTGAAACCTAGTTTGTGGATTCTGGAGCATCCACTCACATGACAAGTAATAAGCATTGGTTTGAAATTTTTAAAGAAACCAGCAATGGTGCTAATATCTACCTTGGTGATGACAGAGCCTACCATATTAAAGGGTATGGAGACATTCCTATGATATTGTTGATGGAAATATCAGGTGCATCCAAAATGTGATGTATGTACCAGGCATTAGAAATAATTTGATCTCTGTCTCTGTGGTTGCAGATCAAAACCTGAAGGTAGAGTTTTTTAAAACCTATTGTGTCAAAGTATTTGCAGGATAAACATAAACGATTGCGTCTGTAATACAAGTTGGAGGCATGTACAAGTTAAATGTTACAAGCATGCCACACCAAGCTTTGAATTCAACAACCATGACAGTAGAAAATCTTTGGCATCAAATATTCAGGCACATCAATCTTCATGACTTATTGCTAGTACAAAAAGAAGGTATGCTTAATGGATTCCCTGTTTTAAAAAAATGCACATGTTGATTGTAAAGGATGTGCACTTGGAAAGATACACAAGGATGAATTTCCCTCAAGTTTAAATAGAAGAAAGAGAGATATCCTCAAACTTGTGCACACTAATATATTTGGACTGGTGCAAGCAAGATCATTAGGAGGAGCATATTATTTTTTGTTATTTGTTGATGATTGCACAAGCTATACCTAGGTATATTTTATTAAAAAGAAAAGTCATACTTTTGAATATTTTAAAGAATTTAGAAGTATGGTTGAAAAACATACATGGAAGGTCATCAAAATTCTCCACTTAGATCAAGGGGGAGAATACAAGCTTGGAAACTTCATCAAATATTACAGGTGCCATGGAATAGTTACGTAGTTTACAATACCCCATAGTTCACAACAAAACAGGGTTGTAGAGAGGAAGGATAAAACTCTAGTGGAGTGTGCATATAGCATATTGAAAGGTAAGAACCTATCTAATGGTTTTTCAGCAGAAACTATTAATAGTGCACTCTATTTAAAGAATCAGAGTCCAACAAAGAGCCTTGATCTTAAGACTCGAATACAAGCTTGGAAACTTCATCAAATATTACAGGGGCCATGGAATAGTTTCGCAGTTTACAATACCCCATAGTGCACAATAGAACAGGGTTGTAGAGAGGAAGGATAAAACTCTAGTAGAGTATGCATATAGCATGTTGAAAGGTAAGAACCTATCTAATGGTTTTTCGGCAGAAACTATTAATAGTGCACTCTATTGAAAGAATTAGAGTCCAACAAAGAGCTTTGATCTTAAGACTCCATTCGAGGCTTTATATGGTTTTAAGTCTGTAGATAGTCATTTAAGAGTATTTGGTTCGAAAACATGTTCACATATTCCTAAGGAGGATAGGAAGAAATTGGATGCTAAGGCTATAAGATGCATTTGTAGGGTATTGTTCCGAGTTTAAAGCATACAAATTGTTTAATCCATCTACTCACAAGGTGTTTGCAAGTAGAGATAGTATATCCCATGAGCAAGTTGATGGAGGGATCATAGACAAAGGCTATGAGGAGTGGAACATGCCTTTGCTAATTTAAGAAAACAATGAGGAAATTAAAGACAACCGTATGCAGAAGCAACAACAACAAAAAGAAGAATCAAGTGATGCAGGTACAGTAAGCAATCCAAGTCCACTAAGGAGTGAGAAAGACAGATTTGAGGCAAGCCTGCTACCGAGGAGATCAAGTAAGCATACTCAATTACCAGCAAGATATGAAGATCATGCTCTTATAACCAATATTTTAAATGTTGTTGAGCCCTCAAATTATAACAGAAGCAAGTCAGTATGATGAATGGAGAGTAGCCATGAAAGAAGAATGCAAGTCAATAATTAAAAACAAAACCTCGAATTTAGCTGAACTACCAGAAGGGATAGAACCTATAGGTAGTAAATGGTTATATAAATCTAAGTTTAAAGAAGATGGTAGTGTAGAAAAATATAAAGCTAGGTTGGTAGCTAAACGTTACTCACAGAAAGAGGGAATTGATTATGAGGAGACATTTGCTCCTATAGCTAAGTTAAACACTATTAGAATGTTAATAGCTTTAGCTACAAAGCATCATTAGAGTCTACACCAGCTAGATGTGAAATCTGTTTTTTTAAATTGAGAATTGAAAAAAGAGGTATATTTAAAACAATCTGAAGGGTTTATCAAACAGGGTTAGGAACATTTAGTTTTCAAACTAAAGAAGGCATTATATGGATTGAAACAGGCACCTAGGTCATTGTATGAAAAAATTGAGAAGGGTTTTGTAATAGCCTTGATGAAAATTGCATGTAATAAAAGTTAATAAAAGAAAAAAAATAACCATGGTTGATGGGACACTTATTCCAAGCTGAATGGTGGGAAAAATCATAGTGACGGGGATCACTTGTGAAAGACAAAATGGCATTTTGGCACATTTGGAAAGACAAAATGGCATTTTGGCACATTTATTTATGAAAATAATGGAAATTAGGAGTAAATGGAGGTGAAAGGTTACATGTTGCATGTGAGGAGGAAAATGAAGGAAAATAATGGAAAATGAAGAAAATAGAGGCCTCATTAATAAAAGGCTTATGAGGATTAGTACACAGACTTTTGTTAGTTCAGTTTTGGAGCTCTCTCTCTCATACTTTTGGACACTTAGAGTTTTCTTGGAGCACTATTGGAGAGTGTGGCATACTTGGACCTTTTAGAGAAAGGAGGCAAAGGAAGAGTAGGAAAACACAAGAGGACATCGGGATAAACAACTGCATTAGGTTGTGCTTGTAGGTACCGAGTTGCATGTATGTTTTCCTCACTAGTTTTGGCATGCATGGCATATGCATGTGGTTTATTGGTCATGATTTGTCATTAACATGAAGGATTTCTTGGATTAATAATGGATTTTCCTAGCCTTTCCATCTCCTAAATAGCCATGGTGTTGTGGATTTGTTTCTTTGTTTTTCTGGTTGGTTCTGATGCTTCCTTTAGCTTGGGTTGAGTTACTAGTTCCTAGAAGCCCTGGTTGGACAAAGACTCTGGAAGCCCTATAACAACTTGGGTTGAGTTACTAGTATTAGAAGCGTTAGTTGGAAAAACACTCTGGAAGCCCTTGGTGGGTTGAGTTACTAGTCCTGGAAGCCCTGGTTGAAAAAACACTCTGAAACCCGACAGGACCTATGGATTGAGTTACTAGTCTTGGAAGCCTTGGTTGGAACAAACGCTCTGGAGCCCTAGAAGGCTTGGGTAGAGACCAATCTAATGATGGTTTTGTGACGTCCGACCGTGAGGTGGAATCACTGTTTGGTGGGTTGAGATGGTTGGCTTATGGAAGCCTTGGATGGTTTTAGATTGATATGTTTAATGAGATCCCACATTCATTCTTGGATTATGGCACAAGGTGAGTGGCTTAAGAGAGTTTTGGCTCAGCCATGTCTACGGTCGGGTGGTTCATGGATGTTCCACAACTGGTTGACCTTTGCATCATTAATATGAGGTTATTTCTCCTTGTTATTTTATGAATGTTGTATTGGCTTATATGTGGATCATATGGTTCTTGTTTCATTAGTATTTTTTGTTGTTATTATGATGGTTATGAATATGTATTATGATTGTGGCTATGTATGGATCTCATCATGTTTTTACTTGTAAATAAATGAACAATGTATCTATGGCCTAATGGATGAAATGAGAGCAAACGTGTTGAGGCATCAATGCTTCTTAGAGATTATCAAATGAGTACGAGACCCCTATGCTTAGATCTGTTGTTTACACTTGTAGATTACATATTTGTGATATGTTTGACGAAATGCATGTCATGGCTAGTAGGGGTCCAGTCAAGAGTTTTTTTAAGTAATTTCATTTGTACCATCATTTTGTTGGTATCTATATGCTCTGAAGGTGTCATTGAATTATGGGCAGTGACCTGGGCTCTAGCCCTGAAAACGTAGCTCAAATCCCGGGGACATTGGCACAACACTGAGAAAAATAGTCCCTGGACGCTAGCATACCATGCTTTGGAAGCATCCAAAGCCTTCTGGGAGCTAGCATGCCCATAACATGGGAGCATCCTGGGGTTGATTGGTCTAATAACTCAGTGGGACTCAAGGGATAGTTACCTAAGAGGTTGGGATGGTTCCTGAGGGTGTCATTGTTGTTGTGGAAGGTTTGTATGGTGTTTTTCTATCGGTTCCACTCCCTTAATGTGAATTAGGAGGTCGAATCATATCATAATAATTTCTCGTCGCATGTTTACCCCGGTTGGCTGGTTACTTGGGTAGATGTGGGAGGAGGGCGTTACAAATCACCTTAAACTTTGAAAAATAAAAAAGAATGTTAGTAAAGTAAATTTATTTAAATGAAAACATATTAGCAAAATGTTATTTTTTCGAGTATATATACACTGGTTAGTCTATTATATGTTGAATAATTTCTTTTGAAATTGATACGTGGAAAAAAGGTTTCCTATAAGTGGTTGATATCATTGAATCTATTGTACTAAAAATATAAATTCCACTATAGATTTTGGCTCAACTTAAACTAGAAGGCACCTATTTTTTGCAACATGGTTGACTCTATACTTGCACTTACAAAATTGGAAAATGTATTTCACTACCTAGAAATTTCAAATTTCCTAAACAAAATGATTTTAGTAGTATGAGAGGTATTGAATACTACATTAAAGTGATATATGGAGTTATTTTCATGCTCCTAACATAGTTATATTTACATGTACTTTCATTTAATTTAATTTAGAAACCCTAATTAAACTATGGAGAGGAAGAAATCTAGAGCCATCCTTACATACATAGACTTGTATATTGGAGCAGGTTTTGAACTATAGATAGAATAGAGCTTAAGTGGAAATTCATATCATCCAAAATAGAACAATGCTAAATATTTTTGATAATAGAAAATAAAGAGATGGCTTCTCATAATATAAGATAATGGGAAGTAATAATAAAATTTACTTGAATATAGAAACCCTTGAGAAACTCTAGGAAATTATCCAAATCCAGTTGTCCTCAGTATATTTATTCTTCGTAATACTTTAATTAACTAGATTATTCCCCATATTTTGTAATAATTTATTCCATATATTTATTTATGCTACTACAATTTAATTTATTTTCCTCTCTAAGGTGCATCAATTATATATAAAAAAAAAAATCTTCAATAAATTATCAAGCAATGTCAAGTTAATTCTCTTTGATACTTTTAAAACTTACCTTTTTCACTATAACATTTAACAATTCATAAGTGATGCTAGGGGTGTTATGTTTCTCATACCTCACAAAAATTACCTTATTGTATTTCCAAGGGTACCATGATTTATGTGCCCTTCATATATCTAAGTTTTCTTCATTAGGAAACGGTGCAACAACGGAGATCCCATTAAATAATATTTGTTGTCATTTGTTACGCGACTAGTAGTTACTAAGGAATAATAATATGACTTTTTTGTGGACCCCTCAACTAATCCTCATGAGCGAAAAAGTTTGTGGCCTACCCTTATATGACAAAATGAAACTTTCAAGTAAAATTTTAGGATTTTAATCATAGATGAAAAATCCAGACATGAAAAAATGCTAGACTAACTACTTGCAAAGCAAGAGAAGGGAGTGAAAATTTGCTATAAAATACACAAAATAACCAAAGAGAAAATTTGAATTACTCAAGACACATGAGTTGAATATGTTATATTAATGTTGTATATGACCTCATCGTATAACCTCTCTAAACTAATTTGGGATTCCAAAAGCATGCACTCAAGTAATTATAAAATCACTTTCCCTACTTGGAAAGTAATTTAAACTTAGATTGAGAGCCACAAAATTAGAAAAATATCCAAATGGAATGAACTAGAAGTAAGTGGAGATATAAATCACTAAGAACTAATTAATAACTCACTCATGCAAAAAACAACTTTGTTAAACTCCAAAAATGGGACTAAAGGTCAACTAACAAGGAAATGAGAGAGAGAAATGGTGGATAATAGCTAAAAAATAGGAAGCAATTGTAAATTTACAATAGGTAGTATTATACATGATGGAATGCACATTAATGAAGTGGAATTAATAATGTCATCTCCAACCAATGTCTAGTTAGTACCACATGTTGTTTTAGGTGACACCGCGTGCTAAAAATAAAAAATCTTAAAAATAGAATGTACCAAATGATAGGGAATGTTTAGCAGTGAATGAAGAGTGGTCACATGTGGCCCTAATAGTATGGAATAAGTTTTGATGATGTATATAGTTTAGGTCTTTATGAACTATTGAGTACAATGCACCCCTACACCACCTCTTCCCCTGAAGCACAACCAAGGAGTATATTAGTCAATGAGTCCTAGAATTTTTAGTAATGTTAGGTGCTCATGTACAACATAAATAAGAGAAAGTAGGGAAAGAGGGAAAACCCAACAGGAAGAAACCCCACCACCGCTGCCCCCCCACCCTTCCCCCTTAAAATAAGAGGTGTGATATCAAAAAATTTCAACCACTAAGTAGTTGTGCCCTTCACTCCTACATGTTGTCCCATGGATATGAACCTCTGCAAAGTGACACTCTTGGTGAATATGTCTACAGTTTGTTTAGAAGAAGGAAAATACTACATGCATATGAATCCTATAAGGTTCAATTTTATGATGTAGTGCATGTGAAACTCAATGTGCTTGGTATGTTGTCTCTAAGTTTGTTCTCTACAAAAAATATGTGTACTCTAGCTATCCAACTATATCATTGTAGGAAGTTGAGCTTGTACATCATACTCTTCTAGAAAGTGCTACAACCAAATGGTTTGAGTAACAATATTCACTGCACTCTTATAACTTTTTCCAAGAAAGAGAAATAGTTTCCTACTTCTTACTTAACCAACATATGGAACCAAAACCAAGATATAAAACAAAACCTAATGTGGACTTGTGATTTATGCTATCATCAACCCAATTTGAGTCCATATAACCAACAAGATCCAAGGAGGATCATGATACAAACTATAATCCATAGCTTGTAGTTCCCTTAACGTATCTAAGAATCCTCTTAGCTTCTTTCTAGTGCGTTTTAACATCATATGTAATACCCTTGCGAGTTTATAACGTAAATATATGTACCTTGATATTAGGTTGTCAAGCCAGAGTAATTTTTCGAGCCTACATGCCTATGTATGTTATATATATTTTGGGCCAGCATGCGTAGTCATATATGTCAATTTTGGTTATGTGGCTAGAGCACCAAAATTATAATTTGATTTAACTGATGTATATAATTTTTATAGCAAAATAATATAAATAGGTTGGTTGTGGAGCCCACTCCATAGTAAAGAGTATGGGGGTTTTACAACTCCATAGACAGGCAACAAGATATTTGGTGACAAGCGTTGGTGGTGATGGGGACACTTGGGGCCCACATGGCTTCAGTGTGATGCATGGGTGAGAGAGGCCATGCAATTATGGGATATATATATATATACTTGTGTAGACACAACATGATTATTATATGAGTTAATTATGGTTGAACAAATCAACGAATAGGCAATGAGATGTTTGGTGACCAGTGTTGTTGGTGATGAGGACCCCTGGGGACCACATGGCTTCAATGTACCACATGGTTGAGAGAGACCATGTAGTTATGGGCAATATATATATATATATACTTTCCTAGAGGCATCATGATTATTATCATGAGGAATACTATGATTATAATGATTGTTGATAGGATGGTTTGGAATTTTGGTCATGAGTGACTAGCTTGTGAACCTTTAGCTTGGGATTTGATACCAACCTTGAGTTGTTATGGTTTGTGGTTTGGAGGGCACCTGAATAACCTTGAAGCAACATGATTGTTGGGTTGGAACCTTGGTAGTCGATGACTTGGAGGGTACCTAGATCCCTAGAGCAACATGATTGTTGGGTTGGCACCTTGGCTGTAGAGATGCAATTGTTTCTAGTTTATCATTGCCTGTGGATTTCCAACCTTGACTCGAGGGTGACCCGTGGTTGATATCCATGAACCACATGGTCTATGGCAGGGTGGGATGTGGAGAGCTTGTAGCCAATTCCTCTTTTCTTCAAGATAAGTGTTCTTGTTAATGTTGTGTGATTTATGAAATTAAATGCTTGTATTTATTCATATATTTCGTTGCACATTGATGTGCCATACTTACTGTTATATGTTGTTATCATTGATTTTGCTTTGTTGTAAACTATAGTTGGGGTTTTATGTTAATACACTCAATTTTTTTCAATTATTACTCATATCCATTGTGAAATCTTTTAGTTACGATTCATATGCTTTTAAATTAAGCACTGTAATTGCATTCATGAAAACCAAGTACGACCACGCTTAGAGATCACCATGGTGAAATTAGGGTTCTTGATTCTAAAGATAAACCTTGTATTTACAAGAGTTGTGGTTTAAATAGTGTTTCCCAATAGGAGGCTTAGGATGTTACAAGGTGGTATTAGAGCACAATTTAGAACACTGGGCTTGATTGGGCCACAACTACAGGCAAAGTGGGAAAATTTAGGGTTTTTACCAATTATTTGTCGAAAGTTGAAGTGGTGAAACTGATTAATAATTACCTGGAAAAGAAAATTGGCGCCCATATACAATTTAGTAGGTCGAATTATTTCAAAGAGAGTAAATATTTCAAGGAAAGGCTCATCCATTTTTAGCCTCAAAAGGCTAGATTTACATGCATGTATTACCTTTTATGTGATAAGGGAAAGTGTTTATTATATATGTGTGTGTGTGTGTAATTCTTTATATTAAATGTTCTATATGTATAAAATGTTTTATATAAATTGATTTATATTTTTAGGTGTGATCTAAGGTGTATTAAAATTTTAACATTTTATATTATATTACATTAGGAATACACACACATTTGGTGGGGGTGCATAAAACATTATATTATAACTCATAATTAGAATACAGAACATTAAAATTTATATCTATCTATATATATATAATTATAGGAGTAACAAATTAAGTTTTTAGATTTAAAGTCATATACAAAATTTATATGTATATATTGTGGAAAAAGGTTTCAGAGTGGAACCCCTCTTTCCATTTTTCTCTGTTAAGGTACATTCCAAATTTTTACAAGTCGTGGGAAGAGGGTGGTTATAAAATTGGCTAGGCCACAAGGGCCTACTACCTACATGGTCGTATGACCGTGATAGTAGGGCCATGAACCATAAATGAGTTGAGAACCTTGTCAATTCATGGATTTGAGAGAAGCGGGCCACGACGTCTTAGTTACAAGGTTCCAAAGGAAAGCTACATTCATTTGGTGCACATGCGTATGTTGTGGTAATATATATGGTTTTCAGAACATTGAAAGGAACCCCCAAAATAAATGGGTAATTCGCAAGTAGCATAGTGGTTTGCTTAGCTCCAAAATTTTAAGTGTTTTTTTCATGTCGTTTATTGTACCAATCTGGTACTAGCTACAACCATGAACAATTTCTACCTCAAAAAATCCACAAACAACATCTACCTCTATTTTGAGGAATCAACATCTATTTGCCAAAACATCCACGAACAACATCTACCTGTTATTTTGAGGAATCAACATCTATCTGCTATTATGAGGAATCAAGGTAGATAATCGTGTTATTTCATAGTGTTATTTCGAGGAATCAAGGTAGATAATTGTGTTATGACATAACACAAGACTCAACATAATGCACAAGATTTGAATGTGATAGTTTTATTATGAAGAATCAAAGTAGATAATCTCGTTATGTTATGGCACAAGATTTGAATGTGATAGTTTTATTATTAAGAATCAAAGTAGATAATCGCGTTATGTTATGGCACAAGATTCGAATCTCAATGTGTTATTCTAAGGAATCAAATTACATAATCATGTTATGTCAAAGGACTAGATTCAACATGACGCACAAGAAGATGAAGAGGAGGAAAACATCATTCAAACTTGGGTGGGGAGGAAGAGATACACCCTACCACACAAGCTACACTCGTTCAACATCCAAAACCACACAACCTATTAACATCCAAAATCACACAACCTACACTCTCATGACATCCAAAATTGAAGTGTTACCAAAATATATGAAAAATAAAAGTTGTCATACACTTCAAGTCTTGGTTAGCCTCATTCCTGTAAGTTATTCGAAGTCTAGAACAAGCATCCAAAATCACACTACCTACACTCGCTTGACATCCAAAATCAAACTGTTAAAGTGTAGGAAAATTAGGAGTTTTTATATGATTCAAATTAAAAATTTTCATACAATAATTAGGGGAATTTTGAGGTCTAAAATGGGTTTCCTAAGGAAATTATAAAATAATAGTGGAAATAATAAAATAAGAATAGATTACATTGTCAAAGTTTAGAGGGAAGAAATAAAAAACTATTTTTTCAACTCATATTTTCAACTTATCTCCCTATGGGTTTACTCAAATTTCAATCGGAAACACTTGTTGGATGAAAATTTTGATTTCTCATCTAAGGAGAACCCATGTTGCATACTTTATATAGACCCTACTACACGAAAAATAAGAAATACATGAAAAATGTGATTGCAATCACGTTTTTCATGTATTTCTCTTTTTTATGTAGCAGGGCACATCAAAAGTATGCAACATGGGTACTCCTTGGATGAAGAATTAAATTTTGCATTGAACAAATACTCCTGCTCGAAATTTGAGTAAAAAACCTTAGGGAGATAAGTTGAAAATACTAGTTGAAAAAGTTATTTTATTATTTTAATATTTTTTTAATATTTTCTCTTTTACTCTAAAAATGGTGAATCATATCCCATGGTTGACATTATCATCTTGAATCCTATTGGTTCTTATAAAGTTTATTTTGGTTTAACATTATTCTTAGGAGACCCATTTTAGACCTCAAAATTCCCCTAATGTCGAGTCTTGGTTAAGCTTATTATTCTACGCTATTCCAAGTAAAATACAAGTTTTAGGAGAAATATTCATGTCATGTGTAGAGAAAACCCTCCAATTGAGCCCAACAAAGTTTAAGGGGGTGGAAAGAAGTTTGAGATCTTGATCTTGAAGCTTCTTAATCTCAAGGCGTTGGATTTTAATTGTAATTCAATCCAACCATTTTTGTGGATTTTGTTATACAAAGTTTTCTTCATTTCAAGATGCTAAGAAATTGCTTGAGAATGTACATGCTCTTAATAACTACATATTAGAAATTTTGGTGGCATGCAGAATAACAATTTTTCAACTCTATTCAAGTATTGACAGATATCATATAACTAAGCTTTTAATGGTGTTGAAGGTATTGCTAAACCTAGATCAAGAGGATTCTATGGCTTTCTTTTCAATCAAAACAAGCACTCGTCACCATTCAACTATCCACTTTCATATTTCCGATTTTACGAACACTGATATAGAAGTTTTGGGGGCCTTTGCAATTTGATTCTAAGCAATATAAATGAAACGATTATTAATTATTGTGGGAGCGTGTGGGCCCAAGTTGTTTCTTTTCTTCAACAAACTACTTATGATATTAAAGAAATTATTTAAACTACTATGATATTAAAGAATTATTTATAAATCATTATTAAATTATTTAAACTAATATGAGTTAGATTGAATAAGAATAATAATTTATTTTTACATTTTAATTATTTATAGATAACATTATTATTATCTTAATTACTAAATAACAGAATTTATAATAAAAATTTCCACCTTTTAAAAAATTAAAAAAATGATTAAATATATAATTTATTATATAAAAATTATGAATTAGTTTATGTATTAGATAAAACTAGCATAATCGCATTAATGAATGTGGTTGATATAGGCATATATCATTCACATGCACAACCACATTTAGCAGATGCTGTTGAAAAATGTCGATAGGCTTAATGGCATATTCTGTAACATTAATATTAATTTAAAAAGTTAATTAATTATAATGATAATTAAATAATAGAGTTAATTAATGATAATATCAATATTAATTAACAAAGCCAATTATATTAATGTAGTTAATATAGGCAATTAATTAATTATATAGATAGTTAATTAATACATATAGTTAGTAGCGGAGGGGCGCTTTACAACCTAGTATGGGAAAAAGATGTTGTCACATAAAGTTACATATAAAAATAGTCAAATAATATTGTAAATTAACAAATTAAAAAAAAATTAATGCCGGCCACAATTAAAATACTTAAATTTGCACCTTAATTTTACATAACTTTATATAGAGATATAAAGTAATTAAATTGAAAAATAAAAAAAAAAACAAAAAACAAAAACTTTTAGTATGAGGAACAAATGTAATTTCTTCACTACTTAAAATGGAGATGAGTAAAAAAAACTAATTTATTTTTTAGTTAGAGGAAAAAAGGTAATATCTTCACTGCTAAATATGGAGATTACAGGAAATAATATTATTGATATTACATGATTTGTAATTTATTTTATTTACTTGTGATATATATATATATATATATATAATATATATATATATATATATATTATAAAAAATATTTTATTTTCAACCATAAGTAAAATATTTCAATGTCCATCTTAAATAACATAATTTTATATGTAGTTTTTATAGATAAAATTAATCCAATTTAAGTTATATATATATATTCACTTTCATAACTAGAGAGATGTGTAATTTATTTCATTTTTAATATGGAGTTGATATATAAGATTTTAAAAATATCAAGAACAAAGAAAAATTTAACGTTGGTTACAAATAAAATATTTCAAGTGGTAGGTTAAATAAGATATTTTAACATGAAACATATATAGAGAGAGAAAGATTGAGAGAATTCTTATTTCATTATTAGTTGCTTTCTAATTCAATGTATGAAAACATTTTGTAATTCTTTTAATGCTTAATATGTATATGATGTAATATTTTAGAAATATTAACAATAAAAATAATTAAATGTATGCATACATGAAAAAATAGGAGGGGGCATGTTATAACATTTTAATGTGGAGAATGTGAATTATAAATAAAATGTTACAATGTCAAATACATATATATTATACCAACTTAGATCCATCTTAACTCTGGATTTACCAACAACCTAGAGGGATCAAATCTCGTTTCACTCTAAAAGAGGTTTGCATCGCAAGAGATTTGATTCTTTTAGCACTTGGTAGATCCAAAGTTAAGATGGATCTAGATTGGTTAATTAAAATAGTTAATTATTTTTTGTTATTGTTAATAGTTAATTAAAATAGTTATTTTTTTGTTAATTAATATAGTTTGTTATTAAAATAGATGGTGACTATAAGAACAAAAGTTATGAAGTATCAATGAGGAGTTTTGCGTGCGCGTGAGGAGCATTGGCACCAACATAGTGCGAGTCTGTGTGCAGCATCATTGCCATGGCCCCAGGAGGGGGCCCCGAGCTTGACCCTCCCCTTCCACCTGAGCTATCCGTGTTTCAGAAACTGGTATAGGCATGCAATAAACGGCTAGCAAATGAAAACCAACAAAAGTTTGTAAAAAGAATGGAAACCATCCCCATAGTTGCTCTGCCGATTGAAGGACCCTGCAAATCGGCTCTGACCTAGCAGAACAAGGGCTTATTGGGTAGTTCACTGGGCTATGGCCCTCGCCTAAAGCTGTAGATGCCTAGATGAAAAGGAACTGGCAATCTTTTGTCAGGGAATGAATCGAAAGCCACTTCGTTGGTAAAGGATTCTTTGTATTCGTATTTGAATCGGAAGAAGACAAGAATCTCATATTCAAAAATGACCCATATTTCATGGGTCCTCAGGTTTTGTACTTGAACCAATGGACTCTGGACTTCGATCCGACTTAGGATGTGCCCTCGGTTGTCCTCGTCTGGGTGTGCTTGCCTCATTTACCTCTGCACTATTGGAACCCCAAATCCTTAGAAACCATAAGAAATAAACTTGGCAAATACATCGATCGAGCAGAAAGGAGGGACCAGTACTCTTGTGTGATAATTTGTGTAGAAGTTGATCTAGAGGAAGGCCTCCCTGAAGCTATAAAACTCACGATGGCCGACTAGTCTCACATTCAACTATTAGATTACGAGAAACTCCTATTTAAATGATGGCATTTCCATGGCTATGGGCACTTTTCCAGGAATTGTAAAAGGAAATTAGAGGAGGGGGATGAGAACTCGAAAGGAGATCGATGGACTCAGGTCTAAAAATCAGCATCAGCTAAGCAAAACAACAGAATCAAAGGGAAAGGATTGCTGATGGGGAGTGGTACTCCACCCATAGTACAAGGGGAGAGGAGCATAGTCCCTCCAAGGGTAGACAAATCCACTAATCCCTTTGAAATACTCAGTACATTAGAAAAAATCCCAGAACCAGCAGATGAAGAGGCAGAACAAAAAGCCATTACTATGGAAGAAGATAAAAGATAGGAGGAAACAGGCCCTCTCAAAACCAAAACTCCAAGAGGTGTCTCTCTCTCCCCAACCTATGGAGAAATGACAAGGAAGAAGACTCCAGAGATTTCTGGATCCTATGAATATGAGACAACCAAGAGGCCTTCAAAAAGAGTTGGGAGGAAATCTCACAGAGAGGCAAGAGAAGAAGAAGCGGAGAGACAAAAAATGCAAGGTATCTAACCCACGATTGAGAAGTCCATTGGTAGAAATAATAGAACCAGGCCTCCCAAGGGAGGTACTCCCCCCCCCCCCCTTGGCAGTAAATAATGCAATTAGTCTCTTGGAAGTACAAAGGACTGGGAAATCCCTTAAAAGATGAAGTAGTCAAGAACCTATTGAAATCAGAATTTCCCAAGCTCCTCATGCTCCAAGAGACTAAAATAGAAGGGGATGCCCTTCTTGACCTCAACAAAATAAAATGGAAAACAAAAGTCAGAAAAGCATTAAGTGCAAGTGGTACATGCGGTGGGCTTGCCACCCTCTGGGAGAAAGATAAATTTCAACTTGAGAGCTCCTTCCAAACATAGCATTGCATTTACACTAAACTCCAACACTTTGCTGGTAATATTACCTTTGCTCTCTTTAATCTTTATGTCCCTGTCCTCTATACAGAAAATAAACACTGTTGGCAAACCCTGTTTGATTTCCTTGACGCTTAATCCCCAAAGAATATAATTCTAGTAGGAGACTTCAATCTAATCTTTGAACCAAAGGAAAAAGGAGGAGGAATCAGCAGTAGGAACCAATTCCCGCCCTTCGTGGAAGACATGATTCAACAATAGGATTTACTAGACTTCAAGCAAAAAACAAGTCTTTACACATGGACAAACAACAGAGTTGGGGCGGAGCACATTTAAGCCCGGTTGGACAGATTCTTACTTCAGAGAACCTTCCTCTCTGAAAATAAGATCATCTCCATGAGAATTCAACCAAAGTTGACTTCATACCATAAACCCATTATTTTTCTGTTTGAAGAAGAGGAAAATTTGGGGCCCATCCCCTTTCATTTCAGTCCTCTCTGGTCAGACAGAGAAGGGTTTATGAATACATTCATGAAGGCTTGGTCCATCCTTGTTCATGGATCACTATGTGTGGGAAAAGAAGCTAAAGGCCACTAAATCAACATTGAAAGAATGGATAAAAAATCCCTCAAACTCCCCCACTGTCCACAGAAAGCAGAACATCAAGCAACTGCTCAAATTGCAAAGGGACATGTAGCTGCAAGACATTACCTGCTCAGAAATTTAGAATGAGCAAGAACTCCAAATCAACACTCTTCGTTCATTCAAAGAGGAGGAAGAATCCTTGAGGCTCAAATTGCGTAATCTATGGCTTATTTCTGGAGACAAAATTTCAACCTTCTTCCACAAGAAAATTCAAACTCGAATTTCTAGAAACCACATTGTTGAAATCACCTCACCGTATGGGGTTGTCCTCAAAGGCACAACTATGTTAAAAGAGGTTGCAGCCTCTCATTTCCAGCAGTTGTATAAAGAAGGTGCAGATGATGATTAGGAATCACAAGACTTCCTTACTCACGTTCCAAGACTGGTTAACGAGGAGGATAACTCAAGACTCCTGAAGGCCTTCACTGAAGACGAAATCAGCATGTCATATGGAAGATGGAACCAGACAAAGCTCTAGGACCCGATGGGTTCTCCATTCATTTCTATAGAATATGTTGGGACATCATCAAGGCTGATTTGTTTCGAATGATCAAATGCTTCCTCCGAAAGCCAAAGTGGGAGGAAGCACAAACTCCACTTTCCTAGTGCTAATCTCAAAATAAGCGAACTCGGTGGCATTTGATTGCTTCAAGCCAATCTCGCTATGTAATGCATCCTACAAAATTCTTACCAAGTTACTTGCAAACAGAATAAATTCGTTGTTAGAAAAACTCATCTCTCCCAATCAAGGTGGGTTTGTTAAAGGTAGGCATATCCTGGACAACGTGATTCTCGTGCAAGAAATCATTCATTCTAGCCACCAACGCCATGAGCAAGGCATGCTCATTAAGCTGGACATGGCGAATGCCTTTGATCGAGTAATACATTCTTTCCTCCCCCAAGTTCTTTCCGCTTTTGGTTTCAGTTCTAATTTTATAAAATTGATTAAAGCATGTATAGGATAGCCTTGGATAACCCCTTTAGTAAATGGTAGGCCGGCTAACTATTTCAATGCTTCAAGGGGTATTAGGCAAGGCTGCCCACTGTCCCCCTTCCTATACATTCTGATCGCAGATTCCCTAAGCATAAAACTTATAGTAGAGAAGCTAAATGGGACACTTCTAGGCATCAGGGCGATAAAAGGAACAATACCAAGCAACCATGCCTTGTTTGCCGATGCCTATATCCTTATGGGAGGAGCCTCCATTAAATTGCAAGGGCTTTCAATGAAGTTATCCAAAGTTTTTGCAGAGTTTCTGGAGCTATGGTTAACAGGAGGAAAATTGTTGTGTATGGTTGTGCGCTAGACCAGCAAGCTATTCTTAGGATTGCTCAAGCCTTGGGCTTCATAGGCTACGCCTCTTCGGACAAATTCAAGTACCTAAGCCTTCCTTTATCATTGAGAATGAGAAAGGCCCCTCATTGGATTGAAATTATCAACAAAATCAAGGCAAAAATGACTATGTGGGGCGGCCAATGGCTTACCTCAACCAGGAAGCTCATTCTTGTAAAATCTGTTCTCTCCTTCCTTCCAATCTATCAGCCTTTGTTTCTTTTAGCTCCAAAAATGATCACCGAACAACTATCTAAGCTGATTCAAAATTTCTTGTGGCAAGGAGGAAGGGGGAATAAAAAGAAAATTCACCTAGTAAGCTGGGACATAGTGAAAATGGCGCTATCTGAAGGTGGATATCAAGTAAGAGACCTGTTTTGGCCAATTTGGCTTTGGGAGGAAATATTCTCTTGAAAATCTTCTCAAATCAACGACATCTTGTAAGTCAAGTTCTAATTAAAAAGTATATGCATGGGCTCTCAATAAATAATATGGATGAAAGAGCTTCCTATAAAGGAACCACTCTATGGAAGCTATGCAGCAAAGGCTGGGAGTTCTTTAAAGACCATCTCTACAGAATCCCTAGAAATGGAAAAAGAATTGGGTTGTGGGAAGGCAAGATCATGGGGCTCCAACCCCTAAAATTGCATATTTACGTGATTGGCTCATTTAGAATGGCATCCACAAGTTGGTTGATATATGCTCTTAGGACTCTGGAGGGAATTGGAGTGAATGGGATTTCCATCACCTCCTTGACTGGCTACTTCCTCAACTACACCTCTTCCTTGATGAGATCTCAGGTTTGGCTCCTGTGCATATCCATTCAAGGGACAAGTGGGGTTGGGGGAAGACCACAGCTTACTCAGCATTGCAGGGATTTGCAACTCTTCAAGAACACCAACCCCAGATCAACTCTAATTCTCTTTGGTAGCATGTTTGGGACCCCTTTGGCCTCCCAAAGATTAACTTCTTCTGCTAGATTATCATTCATAGAAGGGTCCTCACTGGAGATAATTTAGTGAAACATGGAATTATCGGACCCCATAGATGCCCTCTCTGCTGCTCGGATCAGGAAATGATTGAACATATGTTCATTGGCTGCCCCTTCACGCAAGAAGTATGGTTGCAAGCAATGTTCGGGCTCAATGCTCAAATTCCAACGCAGCTCTGAGTAGTTAGTCTTTTCGTCTCCTAGAAAGAGCACTCCCCTCATGCATTGAAGAGCAACTCAACATGGGCCAAAATCTGGAATGCAATTAAATACATCTATTGGGAATTGTGGTTAGCTAGGAATGAAGCCATCTTCAATAAAAAATTACAATCTCCCAAAGTAGTGGCTGCCAAAGCCAAAGCACTATTGTTAGAAGCTTACAAAAATCGACCTCATAAGCCAGAAAATGCGCTCCTCCCTAAAGAGATCACTTGGCTAGGTGAGTCCCTGAGGCGGGCCAGAAATAAAAAGAACCCCTCTCGGCCTTGCCCCAATCCAGAGTGGTGGCTTCAGATCTCCGAGTTGGAGTTTCAAAAGTGGTGGAAAAAATATGGTAAAGTTATGATATTCTTTGACAGAGCCTCCAAAGGAAACCCAGGGATATCAGGAGCATGGGGTGTAATCTACTTGTCAAACGGGCAAAAAAAGGACAACATCAGTTGCGGCCTAGGTCAGAGCACTAACAACCAGGCAAATATTCTAGGATTTCTCAAAGCATGCCAGCTTGCTCAGGGAAATAGAGGGAAAAACCTTCAAGTCTTCATGGATTTAGAAATCCTGATAAAAATTCTAAACACGGGTGATCATCTCAATAGCTCAATGCTCAACAAGACCCTTGAGAGACTTAGGAAACTACTGCAGAATTTCACTACCAGCTCTTTCTACCACATCCTCTAAACTCTAAACAAGGAAGCTGAAACAAGGGAAAACATCGGATGTCTCTTAGCCCAAGGTGCTCTGTCAAAGAATGATGAAGCATCAGAATGGCATCCTATTCCTTAATAGAGAAGACTGAGTAGTGCAATCTTAGGGAATCCCTTGTTACGCCCTCCATATGCAAAGATTCAGTCTCCATGATTGTCCAAAATCTGGTGCAAGAAGCATACAATTGAACTACACCTGACAGTGAATGATCGCACTGCCTTGATACAATTTTGCTCTAGCATCACAAATAGAACCTCATATCGGGTCTGCCACAGTTAATGGGAGAAATACTCAAGCATTCAATATTCAAGCAACGAGATTAAGAAGCGGCTCAACAAATTTTCCATACACAGAAGACTCATATATGACGTGCTGCAGGATTCGTTTTTGGGTACAGTTGGGCTCGCCTTATCCTATCAAAGGAAATTAGAATAGGAATATAAGTCGTCTCCCCTAAATTTTAGGCTTCTATGCATTGAGCAAGGATCTCTATGTAATCACTTCAGAAACAATTGTACAAGCTAGTTCTCTGTGAATGCCCAATGGATCAAGTGAGATTATGTTGATGCTGAACTGCATGAAAGCATATAGTTGAAACACAATGTAATAGTGGTTGTTTGGCTCAGGCCCAACCTTTCTTCTCCAAATAAAAATCAACCGTTCTTGTTAAAAAAAAAAAATGTTTGTTATTTGTTTGTTAATCATTTTAAAATAATTATTGTTATTATTGATTAATTATTACTATGGTTATTATTATTAATGAATATTATTGGTTTTATTAATTACTATTATTATTTTTAATGATAATTATAAACCCAATGATCAATATTATAAGCATATACCGTAAAATAATAACCACATTAATAAATGTGGTTTTTATATGTTGATAGGCGTATATCAATCACATGCACAACCACATTAGTAAATGTGGTTGAAAGATGCCAATAGAAGTTGATATGGTAGGCATTAATAAACCCAAAAGATTAAAATTATAAACCCAAAGGATCAATATTTTAAACCCTAAGGATTAGAAACCCAAAGGATTAATATTTTAAACCCAAGCAATTAACAAAACCAAATGATTAATATTATAAACCCAAGCGATTAATGAACCAGAAGAATTATTAATATTATCAACCCAAGGGATTAATGAACCCAATAGATTAATATTATAAACCCAAGGGATTAATATTATCAACCCTAAGGATTTAAAACCCAAGGGATTAATATTATAAACCATAGGGATTACAAACCCAAGGGACTAATATTATAAATTCAAGGGATTAATATTATAAACCCAACGAATTAATAAGCCCTAATTTTGTAATGTTAAGAGGTGACATTGGATTGATTTTGTCATAATGCGACATTAGATTGATTCTCGTACCATGCAAATGCCATGATACAAATCCCTTTTAGAGTGTCACAATGTGACATTGAAAAATTGCAACACAATGTAAGTTTCTAATGATGATTGTCATATTGCTTGTCAAATTGTGACAATGTTTGTCATAATGTGACATTGGATAGATTTATTCACCATTCAAATGTCACAACAATAAATTTTAATGTTATTTTAAACCCAAGATATTAGTAAAGCCAAGGGACTAATATTATAAACCCTAGGGATTAATACTATAAACCCTAGAAATTATAAAGCAAAGGGATTAATATTAAAAACCTAAGTAATTAATAAACCCAAGGGATTAATATTATAAACCCAAGGGATTTATAAACCCTAATTTTGTAATTTTAAGAGGTGAAATTAAATAAATTGCCATGTAATGTAACATTGCAACAATGCGTATCAAATTAATTGTCATATCGCGACAATGTTTGTCACAATCCAACATTGGTGTGATTTTTGTAGCATGCAAACATCACAATAAAAAGCCCTATTGTAGTGTCGCAACGTGACATTGAAAAATTACAATGTAATGTAAGGTACCAACAATGATTATCATATTTCTTATCACATTGTGACAATGGTTGTCACAATGCAGGATTAGATAGATTTCTACACCATTCAAATGTAACAACATTAAACCCTAAAGTTATTATAAACACAAGGGATTAGTAAACCCGTGTGATTAATATTATAAACCCAAGGAATTAATAAACCCTAATTTTTTTAATTTTGAAAGGCAACATTTAATAAATTGTGATGTAATGTAAGATTGCGACAATGGGTATCAAATTGATTTTTGTTTTGCAACAATGTTTGTTAGAATGTGACGTTGGATTGGCTTTTGCACAATGTTTATCAACCTAAGGGATTATTAATATAAACTCAATGTTTTAATATTATAAACCCAAGGTATTAATATTATAAACCCTAGGGATTTAAAACCCAAGGGATTTATATTATAAACCCTAGGGATTATAGACCCAAGGGAATAATATTATAAACACAAGGAATAAATAAAACCCAAAGAGATTAATATTATGAACTCAAGGGATTACTAAACCCTATTTTTTAATGTTAAGAGGCTACATTGAATTGATTTTGTTGCAGTGCAATGTTAGATTGAATTTTCTACCATGCAAACGTCACAATACAAAGCTCGTTTGTAGTGTCACAGTGTGACGTTGAAAAATTGCAATGTAAGTAAGTTTCCAACAATGATTGTAATATTGCTTGTCAAATTGCGACAATGTTTGTCACAATGCAATGTTGGATATATTTATTCACCATTCAAATGTCACAACATTAAACCCCAATGTTTTTTTTTTTTTATTACAATGGAATCGACCACAGGGGTAGCCTTGCAACTCGCATTACACAGGGTTGATTTTGACCGCTACCTCTATAACCACTGGGAGTTGTGCCCGCCTCTCTATACAGCTCCAAGGTTAATCCGGGGGATTTGAACTCGTGACCTTCAGTACGGAGCCCTCCTTTCTAACGAACTTCACCGCATTGTGATTACCAACTCGCCTACCCCCGCGGGGCTACATTAAACCCCAACGTTATTTTAAACTCAAAGGACTAATATTATAAACCCTAGGGATTAAAAACTCAAGGGATTAATATTATAAACCCTAGTGATTAATATTATAAAGCCAAGAAATTAATAAACCCAAGGGATTTATAAACCCTCATTTTGTAATGTTTAGAGGTGACATTAAATAAATTGCAAAGTAATGTAACATTGCAACAATGACTATCAAATTAATTATCATCTTGCGACAATATTTGTCACAATCCAATGTTGGTTTGATTTTTCTAGCATGCGAACTTGAAAATATGAAGCCCTATTGTAACATCATAATGTGACATTGAAAAAATTGTAATGTAATGTAAGGTTCCAACAATGATTGTCATATTGGTTGTCACATTGTGACAATGTTTGTCAAATTACAACGTTGGATAGATTTCTACACCATTCAAACTTCCAACATTAAACCCCTAATGTTATTATAAACCCAAAGGATTAATATTATAAACCCAATGAATTAATACTATGAAACCAAGAAATTAACAAATCCTAATTTTGTAATGTTAATAGGCAACGTAGAATAAATTGCAATGTAATGTAACATTGCAACAATGAGTATTAGATTGATTGTCATCTTGCAACAATGTTTGTCACAATACAACATTGGATTGATTTTTGTACAAGGTTTTTCACAATGTGTATCAACCTGAGGGATTAATAATATAAACCCAAGGGACTAATAAACCCTAGGTATTTAAAACCAAAAGGATTAATGTTATAAACCCAAGGGACTAATATTATAAATCCAAGTAATTAATAAACCCAATGGATTTATAGTATAAACCCAAGGGATTAATAAACCCTAATTTTGTAATGTTGAGAGGCCACATTGGATTTATTTTGTCACAATATGATGTTGGATTGATTTTTGTACCATGCAAAAGTCATAATGCGAAGCTCTTTTGTAGTGTCACAATGTGACATTGAAAAATTGCAATGTAATGTAAGTTTCCAACAATTATTGTCATATTGCTTGTCAAATTGCAACAATGTTTGTCATGATGCGACGTTGGATAGATTTCTTCACCATTCAAATGTCGCAGCATTAAAACTTAATGTTATAAACCCAAGGGATTGATATTACAAACCCAAGGAATTAATAAACCCTAATTTTGTAATGTTGAGAGGCAACATTAGATTGATTTTGGCACAATTTGATGTTGGATTGATTTTCTTACCATGCAAACATCACAATACGAAGCTCTTTTGTATTGTCACAATGTGACATTGAAAAATTGCAATGTAATGTAAGTTTCAAACAATTATTGTCATATTGCTTGTCAAACTACAACAATGTTTGTCATGATGCGATGTTGGATAGATTTCTTCACTATTCAAATGTCACAACATTAAAACCTAATGTTATAAACCCAAGGGATTAATATTACAACCCCAAGGAATTAATATTATAAACCCAAGGAATCTATAAACCCTAATTTTGTAATGTTGAGAGGCAACATTATACAAATTTTGTCACAATGAGACGTTGGATTGATTTTTGTACCATGCAAACATCACAATTCTAAAGCCCTTTTGTAGTGTCGCAATGTGACATTGAAAAAATTCAATGTAATGTAAGTTTCCAACAATGATTGCCAGATTTTTTGTCAAATTGCGACAATGTTTGTCATAATGCGACGTTGGATATATTTTTTCACAATTAAAATGTCACAACAATAAATCCTAATGTTATTTTAACCCATGGGACTATATTATAAACCTTAGGGATCAAAAACCCAAGGGATTAATATTATAAACCCAAGGAATTAATAAACACAAGGGAATAATATTATAAACCCAAGAGATTTATAAACTGTAATTTTGTAGTGTCGAGAGTTGATATTAAATAAATTACAATGTATTGTAACATTACAACAATAACTATCAAATTAGTTGTCATCTTGCGACAATGTTTGTCACAATCTAATGTTGGTTTGATTTTTCTAGCATGTAAACATCACAATATGAAGCCCTATTATAGTGTCACAATGTGACATTGAAAAAATTGCAATGTAATATAAGGTTCCAACAATGATTGTCATATTGTTTCTTACATTGTGACAATGTTCGTCACAATGCGAATTTTTGCACCATTCAAATGTCACAACATTAAACCCTAATGTTATTCTAAACCCAAGAGATTACTACACCTAAGGGATCAATATTATAAACCCTAGGCATTAAAAACCCAAGGGATTAATATTATAAACCAAAGGAATTAATAAACCTACAGGATTAATAAACCCTAATATTGTAATGTTGAGAGGCAACATTGAATAAATTGCAATGTAATATAACATTGCGATAATGTGTATTAGATTAATTGTCATTTTGCAACAATGCTTGTCAGAATGCGACGTTGGTTTGATTTTTGTAGCATGCAAACGTCATAATACGAAGCCCTATTATAGTGTCGCAATGTGACGTTGAAATATTTGACATATTTGCAACGTAATGTAAGGTTCCGACAATAATTGTCATTGTGCTTGTCACATTGATTATTGATGTAGTAAATATAACAATAGTTGATATACATCTATCAACCTATATCAACTAATTTTATATTTACAACATCAATAATCACAATTATATTTACAAAATCAATAATCAATTTTTAATTATTATAAATAGGACTATATTTAACCATAAAACATCTACACTCAAATAGTTATAATTATTATTAAAAATAAAATTCTCAAAAACTCAAACATTTTAAAAATTAATGTATAAATGTAATAAAAAAATTAATGGGACTTATCTAGAACTCTAGTTTAAATATTAAAACTTATTTACATCAGTTTAACAATTCATTATAAAATTATGAGTTAATTTAATGTTTAGTATTTTTTATTAATTTGCAATAATAAAGAAATTAATTAGAAATACATTTTTATGAATAATTAATCAATTAAATACTATATATAATTATGAAATTAAAATAGTTTTACAATATAATATTCATTATAATTTTAATGTAAGTAATAAAATTAAATAAATTAATATGTTAATATTTTTAAAATATAGTCTCTTACACAAAACCAAAAGTGTTAAACATCTTATATAATTAGCAAATTCAGAATTTATATATGTTGAAAATAAAAATTTAGTTTTTCTAAATATGTATCTTAAGGTTAGGCGATAATCTTGAATTTTTGGGAACGTAAAAGGAAAGGATTATGTTTTGCAAACGAATGTTTTGGCTAATGGGACTGGATAAAGGGAGCAAAGGATGAAACTGTGGTTTGACCCCACGAAAGGCTTCCATAAACACTCAATCAAATCATGATAGTTTTATTACGAGAATAACTACTCTATTATGGAAGTTTTATTTTGAGGATATAAAGTTTCATTGTTATTTATATTTATTTATTTTTTTATATATTAAAAATGACCATAAATATAATATCTAATTTTAATCGATATTTAAATGATTAAATTAGATAAATGAATATGTTAATATTTTTAAATAAAAACAAAAGAAACCCACCGTAAGATCTCCCGCTGCATCAAGAAGCCAGCTGGAAAAAAAACCGTAGATTGTTAATAGCCACATACATATTTTATGCATTTTAAGTAACTTTACAGCCCGAAGGGCAGTAGGAAATAAATGAATTACAGAATATTATTACAGATTTCTGTGGTGTGGTTTTTAGTACTGAATCTCAAAAACCACACCACATAAATCTGCAAAACATGAATATTATAACAGTTAATTATTAATTATTAATCTTTCTGAAATATTTGAAAATATTCACTTACCCAAAATAGTATATATTTTTATGATACAAATAAAATTTAACTTTTGTGATCATTTTTGTGCATCCAAGGCTTTATTTATCCATTTCAAATTTTGTAATATTACTATCGATACGCACATTTTGGATGCTAGTAATATTTTTTCAATTTTTTTGTTCTAATATTAAACTGATAAATGAATTTCCTCCAGTTCTAATATCAAAAACAAATGTTTTATTTTCTGATACGAAGATAATTAAGATTTAAGGTGAGGAAGATGTTATTTAATTATATTAATAATTTTATATAATTAAAAATTTAATTTAAAAACATTAAAAATTTCAAAAATATATTTATATTTTATAATTGTTTAATATAAAAAAAATTAATAAATCTATATTAATATTAAAAAAAATGATATCTTGATTAAGTGGATGAGCATGGTTTGAGTAGTGGCTTTAGAGGCATAGAAGTATTGAGAAGGAGGATCATTGGTATACTTGTTGGTGGTTGATTGGTTGCAGTGTTTGTGGTCTCAAGGTATGGGTGATAGTGTGCGTAGCGAAAACAATGTAAAGTACGCACGTATTTCCAACTTGTGCATGATCTCATGGAAGGTGAATTTGGTCTATGCCATTGCAATTGGTTGGTGGGGATTGCAGAGTGGCCTCGTTGGGAAACTCAACCACACAATTTGTGACCCCCTTGTAAGTGTTGGCTAGTGTTTGCATGGGTTCCCATTCGCGCTGGCAGGGGACAACATATTGTTGGTCAAGTTTATGGGGAGCTGTCAACAAACAAGCACTAATACTCTCAACAGAGTTTTGGTAAGTTTTTTCTTGTCGGTTTTTGTTTGTAGGCATCTTGAGAGTGCGCTACTCGAGTGTGTTTTGGGGTAGAACCAAGCTAGGGAAGAATTGGTGTTAGAACTTGGGTGTCAGGGAGTGGGGGTCTGGAAATTGCCTATCTATAGTGGGATTTTTTGGACAGGGAGACCCCCTTTGGTTGTCTATGTCAACGTTTCCCCAAAACGGTGTTGTTCGAGATGATAGTGTGTGTGGGTGGGTTGGGAGCTTATGTGGGTTGGAATTGTCATTCCTTTGACTGTGTGCCTTGGCTATGGGGTGTGTTGGAGTGGGAATTCAACTTGATTAAGAGTTCGGTTCTTTTACTGGTGGTCTCTCACACCTATAGAGATGATTACGTAGAGGGTTGGGGTCTCGTGGCCAGCAGACGAGCCATGGTGGTTATACGAGAGAAGTCGATGATGATGGGGGTGTGGGCATTGAGTTGGTGGGGGAATTGGCTCATCTCCTGACTGTTTAGACAAAACACTATCCTTGGGATCCTTGGGCCTTCAAATGCAAAATATAACAACAATGTTTGAGGATATGCTACAACAACGACACGATGACCAAAATGAAGTCATCACATTTATGAATGACCTGTAACAAAACTAATGGGATATCCTCAACTGCTTGGCATTTATGAGGAGGAGTAAGAGGCCCACCAATGATTGCCTAGATGAGATGGAGGTACGTCTAACTCAACTGGCATTTCATGTCCGTGGGAATCATAGACCTCTGGCTACTCTTGTGTCACTTGATTTCCCTCATGTGTCATAATGAGAGTTGGTTGTTTTCTCATTCTCTATGTTTTTTGGGCTTGCTAGTTTTTTTTTTTGTTTTTGGTTACTATGCAAAGTTTGACAATTTATCCTTGTATTTTGCACTGTTCCCTGGCCAACAAATCTTGTCGTAGTGGGCCTAAGAGAGCAAGCGCCTTCATGTTTATCCACTGTAAAATTTTGAAAAGCTAATAGAAAATTTTGTTTATCCAGTGTAAATTTTTGAAAAGCTAATAGAAATTTTTTGAAAAGCTAATAGAAAAATTTTGTCGACAAAAAAAAACATATTCACTATAATAAATGGGTTTAAATTAAATAGTTTGGAAGAATGATTTTTATCCAATTCACTTAGATTTATTTCTCAGGTCAAACTCAAAATAATACATTATCATATTAACTTTAAACCTTTATTACTTCAAAATATATATATATATTATATATATATATAATCAATTTCTCTAACTAATTAATCTTATTTTTAATTAAAATGATAATACACACCTTAATCTATACTATAATATAACATATCTAAAAACCTAAATTATAATGATTAGAATCTATTACCATCTCAATAGTATAAATAATATGAAATAAAAATAAAACTACCTTTCTACTCATTAAAATAAATGAATTATAATGGAGAAATTAATCAATTTCAACTTCACATTTTTAAATAAAAAAATATTCTAATAATTACAACGATAGAACATTCACGTCAAATTAATTACAAAGTTAATGATTATGTGATAATTATATAAAAATAATATGGAATAAAAATAAAACTACTTTTCTACTCATTAAAATAAATGAATCATAATAATAAAATCAATCAATTTTAACTTATATCTTTTAAATAAACAAATATAATAAAAATACCTAAATAACTATTTTAACCTTAATTTAAAATATTTATAATAATAATTAACTTATAAAAAAAATCTTAAACCCTACTATTTAATTAAAAAAATAACTATTTTAACTTTAATTTTAAAATATTTATAATAATAATTAACTTATAAAAAAATCTTAAACCCTACTATTTAATAAAAAAATAAAAAATTATAATTGCAGAACATTCACGTTCACCATCACCATTAATTATAAAGTTAACCATCATCACATAAGCACAATTACCAATATGAAATACGATTAGCAATAAATGAGTACCCATGGCCGTAGATTGGACTAGGTTTTGGACAGCGGCAACAATAACCACAACAGAACAGAGCCTAATCGCCGCCTCCAGCTGTAGGTGTAAGAGCAAAAGGCCCAGAGGATGAGGAATATATCAATGGGGGAGGTGGCAGTGTGCAGATCGGGACTACTCGTTTGTGTTGGGTCATGGATTCTATTCCAAAACCTTTGATTCGGTTCGGGTAAAGTTTTGTTTGGTCGCATGATGGACCCCTCTATAACCCATCAACGTAGTGGTGGTGCCTGTCTCGCATAATCTTCACAAACATGGAATCTGATATGAAGAAGAAGAAAGAAGTGAGAGCGGTGCTGAGATCGAAATTGATCATCCAAGTGAAAATCCAAGCACATTTGTTAAGTGCAGAAAGATAGATATCCATGGGACTAAGAAGAGGGAAAAGTGATATGCAATCCAAATAAATAAAGAAAGGGGCATGGCAATGTGCCTTGTAATGCATGTAGATGGAGTAAACACTATTGAGAATCCACCATTCGAAGTTGGGGGTCGAGGACCCTGGATCAAGTGATCTCAAGCTTTTCAACCATGATGGTTCCCAGCTTCAGAAATGTATAAAAGGATGCCTGAATCTAAGGAACTTGATGAAAATGTTCGTCTTTATGATGAAGCTAACAAACACAGATGCAAGTGCACCCCTTGTAATTAAGGTTTTTTCGTTCCTATTAGGCAGACCAGAACATAGCAGAACATGTGGTTAAATTTATGGAGGAGACAAATGAGTGAACAAGAGGAGTTAAAATGGGTTAATAAAAACTAAATTAAAACACATATGTGCGTACCTAGAGGTGTAACTTGGGGTAGGGTTTGACCAGTGGTAACATTAGCCTGAATCAGAGAGTTCACGTCTATGACTGTACGAGAAAAGGCAAGAGGCCCAGACCTTCTACTGATTTATCAGTAAAGGAGAAAGAGGATGAGGGATTGGATAGCAATGAGAGTATTGCCCGCCAAGGAATTCTAAGAGCAGCTGGCAGTGTGCAGAGCGGGACTACTCATTTATGTTGGCCACAGATTTGACTCTAAACCCGGTGGTTCGGTTCTGGGAATTGTTTGTTGGCTCCATGCCGGGCCACGTCCATCTTCAAGAATTGCACAAACATGAAGTACAGAGAAGTAAGAATGACGTTAAGATTGATATTGATCAGCCAATTGGAAATTCAAGCAGATTTAATGAAAAGACAAAGATCCCAGAGCCCAAGAAGACAGAAAATGATATGCAATCCGAGCTAATGGAAAAGGG
This sequence comes from Pinus taeda, assembly GCA_000404065.3. NCBI lineage: Eukaryota > Viridiplantae > Streptophyta > Pinopsida > Pinales > Pinaceae > Pinus > Pinus taeda. The sequence continues at coordinate 81,937 of APFE030255450.1, forward strand.
CATGGAAATGTGCCCTGTAATGCTTGCAGGTGGAGTAAGCACTGCTCAGAACCGAGCATTTGAAGATGGGGCTGAGAATCCTAGATCTGATGACCTGAAGCTTTCCAAGAATGGTTCCCAGCTTCCAATATGCATCAAGAAAAAGCCTGAATTTAAGAAAATTGATGAAGTCACTCATCAGTCTTTATGATGACGAGGCTAAAAAGGGCATATTTCAAGTCCACACACCTGCAATAAGTTTTTGATTCCTATTAGGCAAAGCAAGACAGAGTAGAGCAGAGCAGAACATGCAGTTAAACTTGCAGAGGAAGAAAATTAATGAACCCGAAGGATTAACTGATAAACACAGGGTAAAAAAGGCTTCTTAAATTAATTAAGAAACACGCTGACTAAATTAGGGTTAATCTAATGGAAAATTACCAGCCATTCCTAAGTAAGACGACTTATACTCACATAGTTCGGTTCAAGGTAAGACTTGATTTAATGATGATGCAATATGGTTAATAGAAAATCAAATATGTTAAACATCCCAAATTTGGGTTAACTAGAAGCTATATTTATTTAAATCCAGTTAGATCACCGAAAGGAAAAGAGATAGGGCCATCTCACCATATCTGAAGTTATACATGAATAGGGTTTGACACATTGGAGCAGGGTTTGAACCATAGCAAAAACATATAAAACAAAGCTCAAATGGTGATCGCTATCTTCATAATACGGAAGGAAATTTCAATACAAACAAATAGAAAGTAGGTATAATAAATAAACTGATTCTCATACCAGAGATCAGATGAAATGATAACCTTAAATAATTCCAAGGGATGAACCAAACCCAATTGCCATACACCAAATCCAATTGTCATGCCCTTGAAGTTGTTTCCTCCCGGGAATAATACAAACATAGCTGCCTCTTCCTCCTCTCGCGCATAAACCCACATGACTCAAAAACACATTATACAGACTCAAACACCATACCGCACAGAGGCAGCCAATCTCGAAGAGATGTTAAGCCAAACACCATACCACACAGAGACAGGCAATCTCGCAGAGATGTTAAGCCAAACACCATACCACACAGAGACTGCCAACCTCTCGGACATATTAGGCCATGGATAGAGGAAAGACACTGTACCACACAGAGAGAGCCAACCCCGCAGACATAGCAGGCCATGGATAAAGGAGGGAGTAAATGAAATATGTTTGAAATTCTGTGCTACCAATGGCCAACGGCTCATCTCATCCAATGTAAAATGAGTACGATTTCCAAATCCTAAAAGCACACCCATTTTTTATCCTTGCCTTTTCTAAAATACTTGTTCTTGGCTTTTTCCATTTAAATTTATTGTTTTTGTCTCTTTCTTTTCAAAGTATTTTGGATTGCTTTTGTAAATCACTAAAGTAGAGATTAATCGAGCATAAATCCAAACATAAACCATATAATTGAATCTAATTTCTTCACGTCTAATTTATTTTTTTGAACGGCAGACATTATTTAAATAAATATTTGTATGGTTATTTTTTTTTAATTAATTGAATTAATATAAGCCAAATTTCAAGTTTGGACCAATAAGGTCACTGAGCCTATCAACTTTTCTAATTATATTCTTATTCTAATTGAAAGGGAGTGAGCATAATAATTTTTAATAATTCTAAAAGTTACATAATAAATTCTTAAAATCTAGTAAAATAACATGAAACTATTGGATTTAAACATAAATTCACTAAAAAATAATTAAGTTATGTATTTGCATATTTTTCTTTTTATATTTAATAGGTTACAACTCTTGAGCACGAAAGTGATTAGTTGTATGTATAATAATGATGTTGTTGTTGTTTTTTTTTTTTTTAATGTTTTTAAGGTCACAACCAAGCCAGACACCAAATTAGTGTATGAGACCCCCTTGTTTGTGGAGAAAGGGACCCACCTCCGCGCAGCGATTTGACTGCTAAGTCTACGAAGGCATACATACTCTACCCCCCTCTAGTTTTGAACCTATGACCCCTTAGGAGGAAACACATGCTCTTAACCATTAGGCCCATTCAAGCTGTAATTTTATGTTCCATAATTGTGTGATGAGGGTTTGGAAGGATTATCCATTAGAAGCATGCCAATAATCAATTTGAATAAGAAAATGATTGAATTGCAAAAAAGAAAGAAAAAAAAAAGAAAGTTGGTGACCCCTTAAATTATTTTTAGATTTTGTGAACATTAAATAATCATTCATTCATTTAATCAAAAAACTTAAAACTCTTTTTATAATGTTTCATAATGTAAATATTGTTTTACGGATTTTTTTTCAAGAAATAAAAAATAGTCTATCTAGACATTAAATATCATTTTATTGATTCATTCAAAAAGCTTTAAGCTCTTTTTATAATGTAAGTGCTGGTTTATGTGTTCTTTTTCCAATGCATATAGACATTAAATATCTATCATTCATTCATTTAAAAAGCTATCTTTATAACGTAAATATCGTTTTACTTCCTTTTTTTCAATATAAATGAAAAAGGCTAGGGCAAAATAATAAATTTGGGAACGGACCTAACATGAGCCCAGAGAAATTCAATTTCTTCAAGTATGAAGTGTTTTTGTGAGTCGACATTATTTAAATATTATTTATAGTTTTTTTTTTTTAAATTTTCATAATTTTTATTTTGACTAACATAATAAAATTTTAATTCAATTTTGATAACAGAGAGACTAGTCAGGAAAATGTGCCTCTCTACTCAATACATAGACCAGTTCCTCACTCTAGTCCCGTCCATAGAAACTAACCAGAACAGGAACGGTCAAGCTAAAGCTAGTAAAAGTCTGGTTAATTTTATTGGAAGGAGACGGACATGCTAAATCTATTGGAAGTAGACAGGCATGCTAAATTATTATATTAGAAGACAGACATTCAGTAGTCACCAGCCGTGGAAAAGAGATAATTAATAAAACCCTCGGATATATTTGGCTAATTACTAAACTCGGGGATAGCCACCCCATTTCTTGGTATCTCCCAATACTGGTTACCCCGGATGATAGCACTCCCCTGGGGAAGGGGGAGGCTCCCCATTAACAATTATAGGGGTTGGGGTCAGGACGGAGTCTGGAGAACTCCCTTTCACTAACGAAGGGCAAGGAAATGAGTGCCCGAAGGAGAGAACTCCCTTTTATCAACCCTTTAACGAACGCCAAGGGAAGAAGGGGATAGCCACCCCATTTCTTGGTATCTCCCAATACTGGTTACCCCGGATGATAGCACTCCCCCGGGGAAGGGGGAGGCTCCCCATTAACAATTATAGGGGTTGGGGTCACGACGGAGTCTGGAGAACTCCCTTTCACTAACGAAGGGCAAGGAAATGAGTGCCCGAAGGAGAGAACTCCCTTTCATTAACCCTTTAACGAACGCCAAGGGAAGAAGTGTCTGAAGGAGAGCTCTCTTTCACCTTAACGAGCGAGGGCCGAGGAAATAAGTGCCAGAGGGCAAGTGATAAGACCAGCAAAGTATATAATAAGATCTGTGCACCTTACTTTACGAAAGAAGTGTCTCTTTTATTCGGTAACTATGGGATAGAATAAGTCCAATAACTGCGTTTTGGCAGAGTTACTAAGGAGTACATAACTCTAAATCGATTGGCGAATGAAGACCTTCACAGTATATTGTGTTTGAAGGAAGAGGATAGAATAGGCTATAACGAAAATAGTATCTAGCAAAATCTTTTCAAAGCCCACACTGTATCAAATTTGAGGGGAGAAAATAGAATATAATATAGGATATGATTCATTTTTGCTGGCGAGCGGTGGCAGAGAAAGAAATAGATGGCTTTGGCCCTTGGGGCCCTCGGTATGACAGGAGTTTGGTTCTCGTTCGCCTCTGCGTACGTGAATCAAACACAAATCAATTCAAAACAAGAAGGTTCTGCTGAAACAGAGTATTGAAGATAAGCAGCTCGGTGAGACTCTGAAACCATTTTATGCTATGTTCCTTGAGACTGAAATTAAACATGAATTCTGATATGTGATGAACTTCAATATTGATGAAACTTACATAAACTGCAATAGCAATTATTTTGATGAAACTTTTATTTGTTGAGATTTATATTTAGGAAAATATGTTGAGAAGGATTCTACATCATTATGGTGAACTTTCAATTGAAAAGACAGAGCGAGAAGAGAAAGTGGAGTTATTTTGATCTTACATATATGGTATGACAAGCATGGGAACTTAAGTCATGGTTGAAGTGGATCATCACCAAAGAAGATGCACCCCCATATCGTCCTCCGCTAAAATTATAGTGACCTATCACATTCTTGATGAGGCCTTGCTTTGCCCATTGAGATGGAAGACTCGCCGAACCACCAACAAGACCCAAAACACCATCAATGCGTGCAGGGGGCTTTTCTGAAGATCCCCGCTGGTCATATCCACACCTGTCAGAGAAAATATTTTTGAACATGACTCACACTGATCACCTCGATTTATTTTTATGCCCATCACGACCGGTAAGGTCTTCTCACCTGAAACGCTTTTCCATTTTCTTTTCCTACATCCCCATAACCAGGAAGGTCCATCAGGCCTTATTAAAATAGGCCTTATTAAAATATGTAGTGACATTTTCTGGATAACTAAGAATATCTATTATCATATTCCATAATTTAGTAATTTTCACGGTTTTAAAAGTTGTTTGAAAGAAATGAATTCGATTTAACACACAAGTTAATTAAAACTAACGTATACCCTAAAACAGAATTTGCTGTTAACCAATTTTTAGTGGTTAGGCAGCCCTTAACAACATCTCTAACAAGGACGCCCATAAAAGAGCTATGATCGGCATACTCAACATAATAATCACACTGCTGAGAAGCTCTTTTGTGGTTCTGTTCGTGGACATTCCCTGCCTGCACAGCAGCAGGCGGAAGATCCATGTCTGGCATCAAGCAATCTTTCTTTGGCTTGTAGAAGGGATGTGGTACCTTCATAAGACATAACTCTCTGATGTTGTCTCAAAATGCAAAATCTAAGAAATAATACGTTTCCACTGATAACCAAAATAGCTGCGAATACAGAGATTCAAATACATCCATTACAGTAAGTGGCTAAGACATATCCAAGAGCAAAATGCAGAAAGACAATTAACAGAAATACAACAGATGCCGCCCATGATGCAGACGATAACAAGTAGAAAACAACTTTCATATATATTAATTGGGTCCTGTCAAGCACCATGAATTCTACCTCAAATTCCATCAAAATCTAGAAACCCAGTATGCTAATTGCCAGATTGGAATGCATGCATAAACAAGAATTGATAAGATGCAAGCAATGTATGGGCTACTAACCCAAAATGCACACTCAACTCTGAGATTCGGCGGGCTTATTTAAAAATCAGGGTTTCAAAATTTCAGGGTAATAACTTTGGGCAAGTGTGATGGGCCTGATACCAGCTCAAAATGCAAAATCAACTTTGAGACTCAGAAAGCTCATAAATTGGCTTATTAAAAAAATTTGGGAACATAAAATCAAAAAATAGGGGAACACAAATTCGCTAAAATATTGGTCATTGTCTGCAAGTGGGATAGAACTACTATCAACCCAAAATGCAGAGTCAACTTGGCTTATTAAAAAGATTAGGGAATATAAAATCAAGGAATAAAACAGAATTCAGCAAAGTAGTGGCCATTTTCCGCAAGTGGGAGAGGCCTGCTGCATAAACTATGTACTGTATAAATTCTCTGCAATCTACTCAAATTACTTGAATGAAATAAGCAATGCCTAGACGGGCATAAACTGCATACCTGGGACTCTCCTGTTTACTACTCAAATTACTTGAATGAAATAAGCAATGCCTAGACGGTCCTAAACTGCATACCTGGGACTCTCCTGTTTACTACTCAAATTACTTGAATGAAATAAGCAATGCCTAGACTGGCCTAAACTGCATACCTGGGACTCTCCTGTTTATTAGGTTCCTTACTTTCGATGGCATCACCATGGCCTAAACTGCATACCTGGGACTCTCCTGTCTATTAGGTTATTTTTCAATGGCCTCGCCAGCCATTTTGCGTGTCTATTACTTTCAATGGGAGGCCATTTTGCGTGTCTATTACTTTCAATGGCCTCACCAAGTTGTGTGTCTATTGATTCTTCTGGGCCATCCTCAGTTTTTTCAAATTCTCATTGAAGCATTTGTTTGACGCAGTTGTTGGAAAGTTCCCAACTTCTTGACTAGAATCCAATCCCATTCCATTGATTACCAGTACTCATTATTATTTATAATTATTAATATCTATTGCATTGGGTTCGGTATGGATTTGTCTTATTACCAGTACTCATTATTATTTATAATTATTAATATCTATTGCATTGGGTTCGGTATGGATTTGTCTTATTTATTTAAAAAGACGTATTAAATAATAAATGATAAGGTCGAACCTATTAAATCATAAGGTTAGGTGGTTTAATTTTTTTTTTTAATTATTTTTAAACTAATATTTTATTAAATTAATAAAAAATAATATTATTATAAAAGAAAAAAACAATAATAAAAATTTAAAAATCTTTAATAAAATTCACACAGATATTTTAACAATATTTACACACAATTACAAACAACCAAGAACCTTATTAAAAGTCAAATTTGGTAAATAAGAAAATAATATCATGCATAAATTGATTTTAGGAGACATAGTATTATGTATAAAACTAGTAAGGAGATATTACTACATGGCAGGAATGAATTTGTATCTATTATAAGGAGATATTACTGCAGGGCAGAATCAATTTGTATCTATCTTACCATGTATAATATTATACAAAAATTATCTATCATGGGAACATATATAATTACAAATTTTCTAAAAATATTTAGAAATATTTGTAGACAATTAAAACAGAAGGAATTAAGTAATTAGAATATATTTTTCCTAATTAGTTTTGTATATTTGATTCAATTTAAAAACTTAATATCTGAATTTATAAAATATGGTGGTTGTTAAATTAATGATGAAAGCAATTTGACTGTCAAATTTATAAAATACATATTTTATTTTTCTGATTTTAAACCTGTAATTTTTAAGGAAAAAAAGCATGTTCTTAACCATTAAACCCACTTAAACTGTAACAAACATATTGATTAAATTTATCTTAATAAAATTACTTACTGTAATCAACCAAACTAAACTAATTTAACATGCCAGAGGCAGGAGTTAAACTAAAAATTATTGTCTATTTAAATGAAAAAAAATAATTTATATACCAGAGGTTTAATGAAAAAATAAATCTAATATACACAATATTTAAATTGTTTTAATAAGAACTCAATCAAAACAATCTGTGTGTACCTATAAATTTAATATAAGCATGAGTAAAATTGGTTAATAAAAACCAAGATTAAAACACATCTGTGCGTGAGTTGTAACTTGGGGTAGGGTTTGACCAGGTAGTAACATTAGCAATGACTGTAGGAGAAATTTAAGAGGTCCAAACCTTCTAATGATTTATCAGTGAAAGAGAGAGGAGGGATTGGATAGCAATGAGGTTAATCTAATGTAATTCTAAGAGCAGCTGGCACTGTGCAGAGCGTGACTACTCATTTCTGTTGGTCACAGATTCCAAACCCATTGGTTCGGTTCTGTGAATGGCTTGTTGGTCACGTGTAGGGCCACTCTAAACCCATCGAGAGAGTGGTCACGTCCATCTTCAAGAATCGCACGAACTAGGCACAAGAAGAAGAAAGAAGTGAGAATGATGCTAAGATTCAGATCATCACCCAATTGGAAATTCAAGAAGATTTGATAAGAAGACAGAGATGTCAAAAGACAGATTCCAGAGAATGAGATTATCACCCAATTGGAAAGAATGAGATTATCACCCAATTGGAAATTCAAGCAGATTTGATAAAAAGACGGAGATCCCAGAGACCAAGAAGACAGAAATTGATATGCAAATCCAAGTTAATGAAAAAGGGCATGGCAATGTGCCTGGTAATGCTGGCAGGAGGAGTAAGCACTGCTTAGAACCCAGCAGCCGAGGTGGGGGGCGAGGATACTAGATCTGATGACCTCAAGGCTTTCCAAAAATGATTCCCAGCTAGACCTCAAGTTTCTCAAACCAATATGCATCAAGAAAAAGCCTGAATTTAAGGAAATTAATGAAGATGGTAGTCTTTATGGTGACGAGGCTGAAAAGACCATACTACAAGTGCACCCATCTGCAATAAGCTTTTCATTCCTATTAGCCAAAACAAGACAAGTAGAGCAGAACATGCATTTCAACTTACAGAGGAAGCAAATTAATGAATTGGAGAGACTAACTGCTAAACACAGGGTAAACAGGCTTCATAAATTAATTAAGAAATTACTAAATTAGGGTTAATCTAATGGAAGAAAAACAGTCATTCGCAAGGAAGGCGACATAGTTCGGTTAAACGTAAAACTTGATTTAATGATGCAATATGATTAATAGAAATCAAATATGTTAAACACCCTGAATTTGGGTTAACGAGAAGCTATATTTAGTAAACCTAGTTAAATTGGGTTAAATCACTGAGAGGAAAAGAGCTAGAGCCATCTCTGCATACCCGAAGTTATACATTGGAATAGGGTTTGAACAAAGATGGAACCATTTAGACATAACTGTAATTGTACATTAAAGCAGGGTTTGAACAATAACAACAACAAATAAAACAAAGTCCAAATGACGATTGCTATAGCAACAACAAATAAAACAGAGTTAAAATGGCGATTGCTATCTTCATCACAAGAAAAGAAATTTCAGTACAAAAGGAAAGAAGGTCCATAATAAAGAATTTGCTTCTCGAGGAGAAGAAATAATAGCAACAAATAAAACATAGTTCAAATGTGGTGGTTGCTATCTTCATCACAAGAAAATTTCAATGTAAATGGAAAGAAAGTAGATAATAAAGAAATTGCTTCTCATACCAGAGATCAGATGAAATATACCTGAATGTCAGAAACCTTCAGTAACTGCAAGGGATGAACCAAATCCAATTGCCCTGCCCTTGAAGTTGTTTTCTCCGAGAAATGTTACAAAACGAATTCCCTCTTCCTCCTCTCTCGCATAAACCCACATAACACAAACACACTGACAAATTCAAACACCATACAACACAGAAACTCAAACACAGACAAATTCAAACACCATACAACACAAAGACTCAAACACAGACAGCCAATCTGGCAGACATAGTAAGCCAAACACCATACCGCACAGAGACAGCCAACATAATAAGGCCATGGATAGAGGAAGCACACCATACCACACAGAGACATCCTGGCCGTGGATAAAGGAGGGAGGAGGAGAAAATATGTTTGAAATTCTGTGAAATTGAATGAATGTAGATATAGACCCTCTTTCAACGGATACTTATGCGAGACCAAAGGCTTATCTTATGCGATGTAAAATGAGTCCGCTCACCAAGTCCAAAAAGCACCCCCACGTTTTGATTTTTGCTTTTTTCCATACTTTCTTATTTTTTTTCTCGATACGTTCTATTTAGATTTATGTTTTTTTTTCCTTTTTTCTGTTGCCTTTTTCAGTTTAGATTTGTGCTTTTTGTCTTTCTTCTTTTATCCTCGATTTCACTTTAATTTTTTTTATTTTAATTTGTCCACGGTAGGCCAAGAGTCTTGCATAGAGGTCATCAAAGTGGAAATCATATTTTTTTTTTTTTAACTAAAATTGATTAAGCATAAATTTTTCCCTTTTGTTTACTAACAACATGCATTGTTAATTAGCTAACTTTCATAAAGGTGTAAAATAGTTAATAATCATAAGAAGTTAACAGGATGAAATGGACTCACTTATCAGTTTTAAATATAAATTTACCAACAACTTTTAAACATTGTGGGGTTAGTTGCATTTTATATTAACCAAGTTATTTTTTTTGTTTTTTTAATATGATGTTTTTTTATTTTAATAGGATGATGTTACTTTTTTATTTGATGTTTTTCTTCTAAATGTTGATATTGTGATGTGATATGGTCTAAAAAGATTAGGATTTTGTCATGAAAATAATGGAAATTTTATCATGATTTTGAAGAAATCTGGCATAAATTTTTGGAAATTTTTGTTATAAAATCCGGCATAAATTTTTGGAAATCTTTGTTATAGCTATCAAGCTTCAGGATTTTGGGTGCCTAGGGGTTTTTGATGGTGTTAAATCCATTTCCACCATAAAAAAAAAATGATTCAAACACTTTAAGGATTGGATTTTTTGAAATTTTTTTACTAGATTCCAGTGAGAATTCCTTCATTCGAACATGATTGTGGCCTTGGTAGACAACGCCTATGATTTCATGGTTTACCGAAACAATCTTCTGTCTTTTATTTGATGCATTCCTCTTCTAGAAGGTGACATTGTTATGTGAATGGTTTACCAAAAGAATCTTCTATGTCTTTTAGATATGTAATTGTGTGTTTCATAATGGTGCATTTTAGATATGTATTCTATGTTCAATAATGGTGGGATGAGGTTTTTTGGAAATTTGACACTTCAAAAAGTAATATTACTATTACAAAGTCTAAATTTGTAATACTGCATTCCATGATATGTGTTGGTTGAATATAAACATGAAAGATTGTGAAGAGACCATGACCTAGCACTAATAAAACCTATTCTTGCTCCCCTGTGCTTCACAAATACATTAAAAAAAACATAAATTGTCATACATACATCATCACCATATCTATGTCATTGAAAAATATCATATAAGGGCATTCCTACAATTCTATTATCCAAAAAGTAAGAGAAAAATTCTAAAGCATTATAAAAATGGGTAAGGATGATTTTTGTAGAGATACTTTCTTTGATATTCTTTAGCTTCATAAATCCAGTGTTGGATGTGACGCCTTATTTGGATAGAAGAATTTCCACTGAGTTCAAAAATTAGTAACTACAAAAGAAAGGCTACATCTCTAATTTTTAACTTGGCCATTTGTGCTTTCAATTTCAAGTTTTCGTATACCAATGTATCTATTTTCTATCAAATATGAATATCAAACATTAAGTATGCACGTTTATAATGTGAATGTTAATTGCGACATAACACTTTTATATTTAATATAAATGGTTGCTTCTTTTATGTTAGATACCAATTTCCTTGTAGTTATATTTCTTTATTGGCGGGCATCCTATTGTGATTAGATTTATATTTAGATTAAGTACTTTACGTAATTGAATATGCTTAATTTTAGGTTGCTTATGAGCCTATATTGACATTGTTCAAGAAAATGTTGTAGTACAAGTTCTCTAAAAAAACATTCCTTTATCTACAAAATCATTTCCTTACAATGATGTTAGAGAATCAAGATTTTATTCAAGTGCCAAAATTGATTTAGATTCTTCATTTTATTTTCATTTGATAAATTACTCTTATCTTTTGCATTCTCGTTCCTTGTTGGGAATACCTTATGCAAATCTCACTACATCATGATTTTTATATTAATTTTTGGTTTAACCCAACTATGTTAGTATAACTTTTCTTGCGTATGACTTATTGTCCATCTCCCATTAAATAATCCTAATTTAATCTACACGTTTATTAATTAATTTAATTATCATGGTTTCCTTGTGTTTATCCATTAATCCCTTTGGTTCATTAGCTTGTTCTCATAAAGACTAACATCTCCATTAATTTTCTTAGAATTAGGCTTCTTATAATACATTTCCAAATTCATGAACCATTTTTAGGAAGCTTGAGATCACCTAATCTAGTATCCTCATCACTCACTTGGAATTGTGTATTTTGGGAAGTGATTACTCCACTTGCAAGCATTAAAAAGAAAATTGGTATGCCTTCCTTCTATTTAAGTTGGATTGCATACCACCTTTGGACCCTCTTTTTGGTTTCTTGAATCGCATTACCTTCCTCCACTTATCAAACCTGCTAGAATTTATAATTGGGTGATCAATCTCAATCTCAACATCACTCTCATTTCTTTTTTGTTCTTCGTCTTGGGTTTCATGTCTTGCGATTTTTGAATGAAAATATCTTATAATGAAGTGGTCCACTACTTGCAAGTTTCACTCTTGCCAAGTGTGTGTGTGTAATGCCCAATTCTTTTGTTATTAGAAAATTATTAATAGTAAGTTCTAGGAAAAGTAAGTGTACTTCATGTACAATTTCGAGTTTTCTTTTTTTTTTAATATAAGGGGAAAATATCTATATTCAATTAATCACCTTAAACTTTGAAAAATAAAAAAGAATGTTATTAAAGTAAATTTAATTAAATGAAAACATATTTGCAAAATGTTATTTTTTTGAGTATATATACACTTGTTAGTCTATTATATATTGAATATTTTCTTTTAAAATTGGTGGGTGGAAAAAAAAAGGTTTACTAGAAGTGGTCCATAACATTGAATCTCTTGTACTGAAAAGATCAATTCCACTATATATTTTGGCTCAATTTAAACTAGAAGGCACCAATTTTTTGCAACATGATTGACTCTATACTTGCACTTATAAAAGTGGAAAATGTCTTTCACTACCTAACACATTCAAATTGCCTAAACAAAAAATGTGTTTGATTTTAGTATTGTGAGAGGTCTTGAATAATACATTAAAGTGATATATGGAGTTATTTTCATGGTCCTAACATAGGTATATTTACATGTACTTTCATTTAATTGAATTTAGCAACCATAGTTAAACTATGGAGAGGAAGAAAGCCAAAGCCATCCTTGCATACATAAACTTGTAGTTTGGAGCAGGGTTTGAACCAGTGTTGTGAAAATCGTGATTAAATCGCGATTTTTTTAGCTTGCCGATCAAATCGCGATTTTTATACGAAAAAATCACCTTTTTTTTTTTTGCCGATTTTTACTGAAAAAATCGCGCCTTTTTCAAAAAATCGCGATTTTTTCCAAAAAATCGCGATTTTTACTGAAAAAATCGTGCGGGGTCAGGGCAGCACGATTTTATAAATTTTTTTTTGGTTTTTCAGTTGCTCATTTGGACAGTGGCACGTGCGGAGGGATCAAGTCTGGGCCCTAGTATGGATATGCTATTCATGGTAATGTTAAATTCTTAAAGTAAAAGTGACATTCTCCTTAATCTACATTTTCATCCTTTTACTTAAATTTTTAACATTACCATGAAATGACTCAGGATGTTTGAGAGTGGTTCTAGCCTCATTGGATTTCATATGGAGAAAGTAGAATTTTAGATTTCATTTAAAATCCAGCAGACTTATCAGTTTTTCAGGATTTCAGGATTGGGAGATTGTAATGTTTCCAGGTGACACCACCTGTTCGGGCTACCCCTGCCACCAGTAGAGGATGTGGTCTACCTCCTATAGCTCCTACTTCTAGTTCTTCAGCTTCTAGAGCACATCAGACTCCATTGCCATCTCCACCAGCACATGCACCAGCGTCTACATCTAGAGGGAAAGGGAAAGCTATGGCATTTTCTCGCAAGAGGGGCAGAGGAAATCAATAGGATTGGACTTTCATTTTATTGTATATGACATTATGACATGATGAGATACATTATCATATTTTTTGTTGATATTTTGAGGCTGAGTTGGGACTTAGGAGTCAGGACTTACTATTCAGGACATGATTAAATGTTATGTGTGATTTTAGCGCTAGAAATGATATTAAACATCTTATATATTAGTTTTTTATCATATTTATGTGTCAATGTATTTATTTTATGTTGTAGATGGTTTAGATATTAAAAAAATTGAAAAAAAATGAATATTTTTGTACCAAACGATTTTTCCCGCTTTTTTCTGCTTTTTTCCCAATTTTTCCGATTTTTTCCGATTCGTTCCCCACGCCGATTTAATCCCGCTCACGCTTTTAACAACATTGCATTCAACTAGTGTACTCTAGATAAAGATTCTCTCATCATTAACTCATGCATGTGTATTCTGAGAAAGATCCAGTTGAGATTAGAGACAGGGATAGTGTATTATCAGTTGCATGTGTTTTCCTATAAACAAAACTCATGCATGCAGAAGGAATTCATTCCTTGAGGATTGCGCAATTTTATAGGGTGTGAGATTAGTGTTCCACTTGGTAACAAGAGGATCACTCAGGAGAAACTGCACAAGGAAATAGGAGCTTGGAGGGCAAAGGAGAAGGCTTAAGAGAAGTCTATTTTTCCTGTGAGCATCCGTGAGGATTGTACTAAGAGCTGGCTAGCTGTGAGAGCTAAGGCTTTGTGTAATTCTGAGATATTTCCAACTTGTATGATAATATAGATAGTGGGGTTTTTAGCTGAGGCTTTTTCCTGAGTATTCTTCTGTTTTTTAGGTGTATTGATTCTTCTTCTGGTTATATGTGTTCAGCTTGATCTTGCTCAAATCTTTTAAGCTTCCGCAAAATTGATTGTAGAAGTAGATTAAAGTATTTTGCTTTAGTTATATTGCATTATCAGGTTAATCTACAGCCATAATTTCTACAATACATATAAGATTAGTCCATCACCCCTGGCAGAACAGATGCAAAATGAAGAGAGGCATGTCACGAATATCTTGGATACTTAAAATATCTCATCTGAAAATTTTCAAGATTAAGTAGAATGTTCTACATCATCAGCAACACAACCCACCACAAAGAAAAGTATGAAGCAAAAGAGAAAAAGAAGGAATCCTGAATACAACATTAGGATAAGTCAGAGTCCTAGAATGATTAGAATTGCACATGGTACATCAGAGAAACAACCTATGAACTTGCTAAAGAGCAAGCAGGTTCTCAGTATGCACTTCATTGAAAGCATCTAATGCCATTGGGCATCCTCTGTATCGCATCTCTAACCCTCCTGTTTGTCATTTTAGTTATTCGAGTAGATTTCATTTCAACATAGGTTAGAATTCATTTATGTTCCTAGATTAAATTTACATTTTATGTTAGTATAATTACTTCTATTTACAGAGCTCCTATTTCATGAATTTAAATGTTATATGATGAGTTTTTTATTATATTTGGATGGACACTACTTATAGGATTTTGTGTGTTGCTTGGATGTAGATTCTGGATTCTCACATTCCTTTAGTGAAGCAACATGTCCCCAAGTAGACCTAGATGTTGACCACTCCATGTCAACCATGCTATAGCAGCATACAATGTTTTCAAAGCACTCCATCATGTTCGAGCAGTCAAGCAGTCAAAGATCATCATTATCTTTTAGCATTCTGTCAAGTCATGTAAACCCAAATTTTGCAGCTCTATGGGCCTTTATTGTAAAAATGATTCTAGTATGACTATGAAGCCATGTAACACACCTAGGTAAGGTTAGGAATTTTCATTAACGTGTTTCATCCTAGGGAGTTTTTTAGCCTCAACTAATTATTTGTATTTTTACCACTATTTTAAAAAACGACTGAGTCGACTCCGACTCGGCCGAGTCAAACCAAGTTATAGGTTGACCAGGTCGATTCAATGGGTGACTCGGACCGACCGGCCGGGTTGTTACCAAGCTGGCCGAGTTGGATACCGGTTCGGCTGGCTCGGTAAGAGCGGCTAGTTAGCGATTTTCAACAACTTTTTTTTTAAATTGGTTTTTTGGGACCCTAAAGCCCATTCTAATGTGCTTTTGGGTTCTTTGGGGTCCATTTCCCTCTCCTAAACCCTATAAAACCCACCCAACCCCTCTCATTTCCTCACAACCATCTCATTGTATTTGAGTGAGAATTTGTGGAGTTTGTTTTTGGAGCAGCAGTGAGGAGTCTTGGGCAAGCATTGTAGCAGGGGTGAGGAGCGTCTTGAGCAGCCATTGGAGCATTATTGAGGAGTTGGTTTGTTGGAGCAACTTTGAGGAGGTAGTTTGTGCCTAAAGGTATTTTTTTTCACTTCTAAAAATCTGTTTTTGCTTATTTATTTTTTTTGTGCAAATCTGGAAATTGAAAAGAGTGTTTTTTGTGAAAGAAATGAACACTAAAGCAATGCTATTTTTTTGTTTTCATTTTTAGATTTTTTTTTTTTTGATTTCCAAGTGAAAAAATGGTACCTAGAGTGAAAGATGCTGCTTGGGCATATGTTGAAATGGTTGATCGTCAAATGCATTGCAAATTTTGCCATAGAAAAATTAAGGATGGTCCTGAGGGCATTAATACGCTGAAACAACACTTGGCAGGGATTAAAGGCCAAATTACTCCATGTGAATCACCAGAAATTGGGGAGATTAGGAAGGATTTATTAAATAACTTTGAGAAGTTTAAAGAAGAAAAGGCTAGGCACAAAGAAATAGAGGTTGGAATTGGGAGGAAGAGGGGTATACAAAAAATGATGGCTAGTAACCCCAATTTTGATCTTGAGGGTTCTTCTTCTATCCCTTGTAGTGATGCATCCAACCCCTTTTGATATGTTCCTCCCTCTTTGGAGTTTATTCAAGAAAATGGTAAGGGTAAAATGAAAAAGAAGGGTGATATGAATATCAAAAGTTATTTCACTGTCACACCCTCCTTTCCATTAGATGCACATGGTCTTGAAGCTAGTAGAACTTTGCAGCGCACTTTAGATGACCATTGGAAGAAAGAATTAAGGGAGACTGCTTGTGATTACATATGTAGATGGTGGTATGATGCTAATATCCCCTTCAATGCTTCCCATTTACCATATTATGAGCCTATGTTTGATGCCATACATGTTGCTGGAAATAGCTTCAAAGGCCCTACTATGCATGAGATAAGGGGGTATCGTTTGCAGAAAGAAATTGCCTCCATTAATGAGTATTTGAAAGATTTCAAGGACTCATGGGCAAGAACAGGATGTACCATCATGTCAGATGGATGGACTGATCAAAGGAATTGTACCATCATAAACTTTCTTATCTTTTGCTCACAGGGAACCCTATTTCTAAAATCAGTTGATGCATCTGATAGGGTGAAAGATGGACAATTGTTGTTTCAGGTTTTGGATGAGGTTGTTGAGGAGGTGGGGGTGGCTAATGTTGTTCAAGTCATCATGGATAATGCCTCTAACTATGTTCTTGTTGGTAAACTGTTAGAGGAAAAATACAAAACCATATTTTGGACCCCATGTGCTGCACATTGCATAGACCTCACAATTGAGGATATTGGCAAATTAGATTGGGTCAAAAACATTGATCATGCCAAAAGCATAACAAAATTTATCTACAATCATTCATGGATTTTGAGCCTTATGAGGAGACACACAAGGGGCAAGGATATTATTAGGCTTGCCATCACTAGATTTGCTACTCATTTTTTGACATTGCAATCTATGCTTTCAAAACATAGAAACTTGCAAAAGATATTTTCTAGTGATGAATGGAATCAAAGCCAATGGTCTCTCAAATAGGAAGGCAAAGAATTGAAAAAGAAAGTTAACGAAGAAATATTTTGGAGAAAGGTAGCAAAGATTGTGAAGGTTGTTGAGCCACTAGTTAAGGTGTTGTGGTTGGTGGATGGGGAAAGATTGGCTATGGGCTTCATTTATGAGGTTATGGATCAAGCAAAGGAGCAAATAAAGAGGGCATACAAGGATAAAGTGGATAAGTGTGGGCCCATTTGGGCAATCATTGATGAAAGATGGAACAATCAACTCCATCACCCTATACATGCAACTAGGTATTTTTTGAACCCAAGGTATCATTATAAAAGCTTTGGCGGCAGGAGCTTTGAGTGGGGAGGTTAGAGATGGATTGATTGACTGCATTGATCACATAATCCCAGAGTGTGATTAGCTAGAGATACACCGATAGGTCACAACCTTCAGCAAAGCCACCGATACCTTTGGGAAGAACCTAGCAAAGATTGCAAGGGAAGTAGATGAGCCAGGTAAACAAAAATTTCAATTTTCAAATTCTTAATACTTATTTTGTTAAATCGTTTATAATTTGAAAGTTGGATATAATTTGTAATTTTGTTCAGCTAACTCATTACACTCCTATGTTTTTTGCAGCACAATGGTGGGAGGCTTTTGGTAGCCATTGTCCTCAATTGCAGAAGTTTGCAATTCGTATTTTGAGTCAAACTTGCAGTGCTACTGGGTGTGAGCGCAATTGGTCTGTATTTGAGAGGATTCACACGAAGAAGAGAAACCGTTTGGATAAAAAAAGGTTAAATGATCTAGTCTATGTCCAATACAACCTCCGGCTTAGACGCAACCAATTGCTGAACAAAAGACCTGATGCAGATCCCATTTTGTTGGAAGATATTGATCCAACATCAGATTGGGTAGTGGAGAGTCATCCAACAGAGTTTGATTCTGATGAGGAATTTGATTTCGATTTACAGACAGTGGCATCACTTAAACATGATGTTCAATTGAATGCAGATCCACTTGTACCAGCCTCAGGGCTAGCCCCAAGTCCTCCAGTTGCAGGCGCTTCCTTTGCTGAGCCACGATGGAAGCGCATATCTTGTCTATCTCAGCATCCACCAGCTGCACAATCTACTAGTGCTACCACTTCTACAGTCGCAGTTGGAGATGATGATGAGGAGGAGCCATGGGCTTCCCTATCTGACTCTGATTCAGAGGTTGAACCAGATGATGTTGGGTCCTCTAGCAGTAGCCAGTAGTACTGGTCACAGTTTATTTTTGTTGTAGAGGCCATTTCTAGCCTCCTTGGTTTTGTGTTTTTGTTTTGATCTCTATATCATCATCATGTATGTATTGGACAGTACACTGGGTGCCATTTTGATATAATGGATATATTCATGGGCCTACTTTGATCGTATGTTGTCTTCTATTATATTCTAAAGCTTTGTGTTTGGAAACATGAATGAAAATCTTTAAAATTATGTTTTTTAATAAAAAAAATTATTTAATGTATTTTTTACAACGACCGAGTCATTGAAATCGAATTGGTCGATTCGATACAGGGTTGGAGTCGGATTTGACCCTTGGCCGAGACGAAGTCGGAGTTGGAGTTTTAAAACATGGGTTTTTAGTATTTACACAGTCAGATAATTAGCATAGTTTTTCTCCCAGATATACCCCCAAAGCTAGGGCCTTAAGTGAGTCCTAATGTATCGAGTCTATGTATAATTATCATACTAGATCATGTCTTGAGTCTCACATAATTTGGTTAAGTCTGAGTGTTTATTTAGTATTTTTAATTATTAAAATTTCCAATTGGTTGGAAATTTAATAACTTGAAGGGGGTAAAGTACTCATAATTAGAACCGTTACACCTCAACTTTGTGTTTAGAATTATGGATGTCTCCTCGAATTATTTTTATTTTTGGGTTTTTTGGCAAAAAAAGGCAAAAAATTAACCAGAAAATAGTTAAAATTGAGAGAAAATAAAATTCTTTCCAAGTGGAAAAATGAATTTTTGGAGAAGGTGGTCTTTCCCGACGAAGAATTAAATTTGACAAATTCAATTCCAAGAAATTGTTTGAGGAATGTCTAAGTCCAAACTCTCTCCTTCTAAGACAGCTAGGACTTAGAAAAAAATGAATTTCCCTCTTGATTTAAATAAAAATTTCGTTAGAGAAGATCCAAACCAATTTAAATCCTCCTCTTCAGATTTGTGGAAGAAAACAATATAGAAATAACCCCACACAAAATATAGACAAAGCAGATAGAAATTATAAACTATTAAACATAGGTTAGTTTAAATTATATATACAAATTTATTTACAAATTGATAATAAAAGGATAGAAAATATCTACAAATATTTACGAATAATTTACAAGTAATTTACAGGTCTAACCTATGGATGTGAGGATGCCTTCGCCCATAAATAAGGTAATGTAGCTCTAAAATTAGCAGATAGGTCAATGAAAGTGCTTCTAGAATACGTGAGAGATTTTAGTTTTTTAAAATAGGTGAGCTTGGTAGAGTAATGGCCAAGAAACTCTCTTCATTGTGATCTTATGATGAGCCTTTGGGGATCTTACCATTGGTTCTTAGTTGTTGTGTTCCAAGGGGATGAAGGTTCAAGCAAGGACTACTTCAAACACTTAGCTTGAGGAGATGAAGATTCAAACAAGACTCGCTTCAAATCCCTGACATCTGATTTTCTACACAAAACTTGAAGATTTTGTTAGATCCAATAGGGGTGAGTCGCACAGTGAAAATAAGCTCTAGTGATTCAAACAAGAATTCACTAGATCTAGCAATTCAACAATGTTTTCATCCCAGATATAGGTGCAAACAAGCAACTATAAATCCAAATGGCCAGAGAATTTAACAAATTAAAGCACAAAGTAGAAATTTAAAGCACCATTAGATAATGTTTACCACAACAAGCTGAAGAGATACACCATAATATCGCCCCCAAAGACTTTTGTGCTTGATTACTCAAGAAATAATGTTACAGAGCTTCTAGAGCTAGATACACCACCCAAAGATGATTGCAATGAGAAGCCTCATGTTCAATTTATAGAAAATATAGAGATCTAGATTCCCCTCCAAGTGGAAAACGACTAGGTCCAAGAAGTTGCACAATTTTGACTTGATCTTGGAGAATAACGACTAGTTTCTTCTAGACCCATGCCAAAATTAAATCATATCCCTTGATCTGGATGAAGAAATTCGAATTCCATAATAAACCCCTTTTTTCTTGGTCCAAAAAATATTATTTTGAACTTTTTTCCTCAAAAAATCACTTTTGACTTAACCACCATAGTCCAAAAGCTGGATTTTTCTTAAAAAAATGATTTTTCCTTTGATGGGGGACCTTGAAAAATTAATTTCTTTTGGACCCACGAATTTTCTTCAACCAATTGGACCTAGAAAATTAATTTTCTTGAAAAAATAATTATTTTCTTGCCCCATTGAATGTTTAGTGGTTTTTTTGCCTTGGAATTGAGTTTGTCAAATTTAATTCTTCCTCGGGAAAGACCACCTTCTCCAAAAATTCGTTTTTCCACTTGGAGAGAATTTTATTTTCTCTCAATTTTAATTTTTTGACTATTTTCTGACTAATATTTTGCCATTTTTTTGCGAGAAAACCCAAAAATAAAAATAATTTGAGGGGATATACATAATTTCAACCCTCAAAAGGTATCTAAACACAAATTGAGGTGTAGCGGTTCTAATTATGAGTGCTCTACCCCCTTTAACTTTTACAAGCATTTGATTTTACAATTTACATCCAAATTATTAAATTTCCAACTAGTTGGAAATTTTAATCATAAAAGATAGACACTCAGACTTAACCAAATTTTGCGAGACTCAAGACATGATCTAGTATGATAATTATACATGGACTCGATACACTAGGACTCACTTAAGACCCTAGCTTTGGGGTTATATTTGGGAGAAAAACTCCGTTAATTATCTGATTGTTTAAAAACACAAATAATTAGTTGAGGTTAAAAACTCCCTAGGATGAAACTCGTGGATGAAAATTCCTAACCTTACCTAGGTGTGTTACATGGCTTCATAGTCATACTAGAATCATTTCTACAATAAAGGCCCACAGGGCTACAGAATTTGGGTTTACATGACTTGACAGAACGCTAAAAGATAATGATGATCTCTGACTGCTTGACTGCTCGAGCATGATGGAGTGCTTTGAAAAATTGTATGTTTCTATAGCATGGTTGACATGGAGTGGTCAACATCTAGCTCTACTTAGGGACACATTGCTTCACTTAAGGAATGTGAGAATCTAGAATCTGCGTCCAAGCAACACACAAAATCTTGTAAGTAGTGTCCATCCAAATATAATCAAAAAATCATCATATAACATTTAAGTTCATGAAATAGGAACTTTGTAAATAAAAGTATTCTACTAACATAAAATGTAAATCTAATCTAGGAACATAAATGAATTCTAACCTATGTTGAAATAGAATCTAATCTAATAATTGAAATGACAGAGAGTAGGGTTAGAGATACGATACAGAGGATGCCTTATGGCATCAGATGTTTTCAATGAATTCCATGCTAAGAACATGCTTGCTCTTTCGCAGATTCATAGGTTGTTTCTTTGATGTACTGTTGATTAGTGGTTGTCATTGATGTCAACCCAAGTAGCAGCAGGGGTTACCCCGATCTTGCATGGGCATTTTGACTTGACAACTCATATTATTTTACATCAAAGTTCTTCTCGATGGATTCTACTCGTCAAGATGTTTCCATTGATATATGGTACGCCTCCTAGTGCTTCACGGTTTGAGAGTTATTTACGTTTGAAGTCGGAAACCCCCATTACTGGGCTAAAACCCCATGGGTTGAGACATCACCTTATTCCCCAACGATTGTCAATATATGATAGGGATTCTCACCGTAATCTCACCTCGTATAAGTTGAATAAATTGAAAATCCAAAAATAGTAATCCAATCATTGACTTTACACTCGAGTAGGACCATATGCAGTAAGCCAATCATTGATTTCAATTTTTTAAAATAAATTTTAAAATTCCTAAATTCCTAATATGCCTCCTCCCTAACGTCTACCTCATAAAATTCTCTAACGTTCATATTTACAAGCCCCTTCCAATTAAACCTTAGTCTATAAAAGAGAAAATATACATCATTCTTTATAATGCACTTAAAATGACTTATCCGTAAGATTAGCTCTGAAATTATTTCAGCTACCCTTGGGCTACTAACGAAGAACACATTTAAGGATAGGGTTTGGTATTTTGAGGGTTTAAAGATTCGATCTATTGTAGGTCTTTAGGTGCAGTGTCCGAGTTCAAGAAGAGCAAAGTTTGGTTGAAATTATAGGGCATATTTTGATCAATTTATGTCTGGGTTTGAAGTTTCGTTGAAGTATATCAGTTCAAGAAGAGCAAAGTTTGTTTGAAAGTATAGGGCATATTTTGGTCAATTTATGTTTGGGTCTGAAGTTTCGTTGAAGTATATTCTTACAGGTCCATACTTAAGGAAGAGCGAGTTCATATTTGGTCCTTTTTGAAGCATTTTTGTGGAAGACTACTCACTTCCAAGAGTTGCGAGTTTAACAAATTCAAATCTGTGACTAAGTAACTAAATGCAAACCTAAAACTCAACATATGATATCATTGTTTATCCGTTTGTGCTCTGTTTTGAAGCTTCAGTCATATGTAATCTCCTTGGTTCAGTCTAGTTGCAAACTCCAACCTAGTTTCTCGACTTGATCATACTTCTGAGGCTCGAATTTGTGGAATTTCAGAACTATATACATTGTCCTATGATTCCAGTCAAGGTGCAAATATTCATAACAATGCAACAAGATCAAGGGCATCAAAGCAGTGACAACTACACCTAAATTGGCAGCCTGGTAAGACAAGAGCAGAGTTTCATCATCGTTATCAAAGACGGTAATCTACAATAGATTCACAAAGTAAGCTGTGAAACCTACAAGACTTCCTTTAATACAGTGCAGCCTTATCATCAAGGACAGGGTAGACATAACAATAAACACAAAGCATATTAAATAGATTTCATCATTGAGGGAAAATTGTTGTGGGACAGTGCAAAGCCTTGCAGTTTAAAAGTATATCTACGATGCATTCAAAAGATCACTGCAGCTAGCAAGAACCACGCATCAACAAGGGTAAGTATGCTACAACAAAGTATGTACATTCAGTGTTTATATTTTGAATTTTGAATGTCTCTGACAAATGTTTTGCAGGACAGTGTATGTATTTTGTTTGTGTAATGGTTTGGATCTTGTTTGTTAATGAATGTGCAGGAAGGAGGACACTCTAGGACAACTTGGACACACACTAGAAGAATGTGCAGTGCCAAGATACCATCATGTCAAGCGAGCACAACAATGCATCAGCAGCTGCAAGTGATCCAAGAAGCAGTGTCAAGCGTTAGGTCTTATCAAAAGTCATTATTGTAAAGGATCATCATTGTAAAATAGTCATCATTGAAAGAGTCATTATTGTAATAGAGTCAATCTGCCTAAGTTGAAAAGGTATTGTTGGGAGGTCTAGGAGTCTCTGTTGGGATGATGTCATGGTTGGGTTGCAGGTCACAATGTGATTGGGTGTTCGGTCAAAATCATTGTAAATCATATTGTATCGTGGATCGTTGTCCTTGGTACGGGAATCCACACTCGTCTCATTTCAGTCAGTATAGGGTGGCAGGGAGGTGCTAGGCAGGTGCATGAAGTCGCTTATAGGTTGGAGCATGTGAACACTTCAGGGTGGTAGGTTGGTCTAGGATGTTGGGGCATCCATTCAGTTGACTACTGAAGAAACCAGGGCGTTGGGGCATCCTTCCAGTGGGAACTGGAGAAGAATTATTTTTTAGAATTCTAGGAAGTTGTAACTTTCATTTCAGTTGGGGCTGGAGATTAAAGAATTTATTAGAAAAGCATTCGGTGGTTTTTGACCCAGAGGGGGTTTTCCACCTAAAATTCTTGTGCCTACTGCGTTCTATTGTTTATTGTTTTTACTGCATAAACATTAATAATAATTGAAGATTAACTAATGCTCCAAAAGATTTAAAAAGTGCTAATTGCAAGGCATACTGATTCACCTCCCCCTCTCAGTATTTCCAACATGTACCATGTGCAATTCTAATCATTTTAGGACTCTGAATTATACCAATGTATTGTTGTAAATGGACATCAAATTTATCAGGATTCTTTCTTTTTCTCTTTTGCTTTATATTTTTCTTTGTGGTGGGCTGTGCTACTGATGATGTAGAACATTCTGCTTGATCTTGAAAATTTTTAGATGAAAAATTTGAAGTATCCAAGATATCCATGACATTTTGCATCTGTTTTGCCAAGGGTGATGGATTAACCTTATATGTATTAACCTGATTTCCTTCAGTTTCCTTTTTATCCGGGTCGCCTTCAATTAGCCACTTTTTAATGGAGTAACTGACCTCCTCATAATAAGATGGAGCTTTCTTCAACGGACTGACAGGCTTATGATTTGTTGACAGTTCTTTATTATCTTATTTGGGTTGGAACTTCTATATATGCGAACTTTCCATTTCGTCCAACTTATTCTGAATAGCAGTCCTTTGATTAGAATGCTTAACTTTCATAGCACTGATTTCCCTGGTATGATTTTCTTCCATAATCTTTATCACTATATTATTATTTGCTTTCATGGCCATCAAGCAATTTTGCATAGAGCTCATTTCTTTTACATGATTTTCCTCTATGGTAATCAAATTATTTGAATGATTAATTTCTATTGTTTCCATTTCCTTAGCATGTTTTCTTCTATAACCAATAGCCTGTTCTGAAAAGTGACCTAATTAGCTTCCCTGGAACTCATTTCTTTGGCATGATCTGCGATTAATTTTGCTTGATTAAGTTCCATGTTCTTAATGAGTTGAGCCTGGTTAATATCCATATTCTTTAGTACTTGCACTTGATTGAGCTGCATTTCCTTAACCATTTGAGTTAATTCCTTGATGAGATCATTTTCAACCCCTTTAATTTATTTTACCTCAACCTTCACTTTGAGCCTTTCTTGATCCCCATATTTATCTTCAAAGGCATCACTAATTGATTGTAAAGTGTCAAAAGTGTTATCCGGGAAATATATGAACCAATCCAAAGCACCTCCAACCAATGTTTTAAAACTTGGCCGGTTCGGAACTGACTCGGCCGAGTTGGTTCAAGCCGATAAAAAAAATTTCAACTCAACCAATAGATCGGTTCAGCCAGCCGGGTTAAGACCGAGGGCTCGGTCTTAACCTGGCTGGCTCGGTCGAGTTCGTATCAACCCGGCCGGGTCACGGACAACGGCCAGTGAACCCCCAAAAACACACTTTTTTTATTCTTTTATGTTTTTCCTGAGTGTGGGGGACTCCAAATGGTTTTATGAATTGGTTTGTTGGTCCTTGGGGTCCATTTCCCTCTCCCAAACCCTATTTAACACACTCAATTCCTCTCATTCTCTCACAACCATCTCATGAATTTGAGTGAGAATTTCAGTGAGAGTTTGTGAGGAGTTCTTGATTTTATTTTTGGAGCAGCAGTGAGGAGTCTTGGGCAAGCATTGTAGCTGGAGTGAGGAGTTTCTTGGGCAGCGATTTGGAGCAGCATTGAAGAGTTGGTTTCTTGGAGCAAGCTTGAGGAGGCAGTTTGTGCATGGAGGTATTTTTTTCACTTGTACAAATCTGTTTTTGCTTATTAAATTTTAGTTGCATATCTAGAAATCCTAAAGAGTGTTTTTTGTGAGAGAAATGAACATTGAATCAATGTTTTTTTTTCATTTTCAGATTGTTTGCTTTCATTTCCAAGTTAAAAAATGGCACCTAGAGTGAAAGATGTTGCTTGGGCATATGTTGAAATGGTTGATAGTCAAATGCATTGCAAATTTTGCCAAGGGGCATTAATAGGCTGAAACAACACTTGGCGGGGATTAAAGGCCAAATTACTCCATGTACCTCACCAGAAATTGGGGAGATTAAGAAGGAATTGTTAGCCAACTTTGAGAAGTTTAAAGAAGATAAGGCTAGGAAAAAAGAGTTAGAGGCTGAAATTGGGAGGAAGAGGGAGATACAAAAAATGATGGCTACCAACCCCCATTATGATTTTGAGGGTTCTTTCTCTATCCCTCATACTGATGCATCCAACCCTTTCCGATATGTTCCTCCCTCTTTTGATTCTATTCAAGATAAGGGAAAGGGTAGAATGAAAAGGGTGATATGAATATTAAAAGTTATTTCACTTCCTCCTCTCCATCAGATGCACATGGTCCTCAAGCTAGTAAAAGTCAAATGCAACCCACTTTAGATGACCATTGGAAGAAAAAATTGAGGGAGATTGCTTGTGATTACATAGCTAGATGGTGGTATGATGCTGATATCCCCTTCAATGCTTCCCATTCACCATATTATGAGCTTATGTTTGATGCCATAAATGCTACTGGAAAAGGCTTCAAAGTCCCTACTATGCATGAGCTAAGGGGGTATTGTTTGCAGAAAGAAATTTCATCCATTAATGAGTATTTGAAAGATTTCAAGGACTCATGGGCAAGAACAGGATGTACCATCATGTCAGATGGATGGACTGATCAAAGAAACCGTAGCATCATAAACTTTCTTATCTTCTGCCCACGGAGAACCATGTTTTTAAAATCAGTTGATGCATCTGATAAGGTAAAAGATGGGCAATTGTTGTTTCAGCTATTGGATGAGGTTGTTGAGGAGGTGGGGGTGGCTAATGTTGTTCAAGTCATCACAGATAATGCCTCTTAACTATGTTCTTGCTGGTAAACTATTAGAGGAAAAACACAAGACCATCTTTTGGACCCCATGTGGTGCACATTGCATAGACCTCATGCTTGAGGATATTGGAAAATTAGATTGGGTCAAAAACACTATAGATCATGCCAAAAGAATAACAAAATTTATCTACAATCATTCATGGATTTTGAGCCTCATGAAGAAAAACACTGGGGGTAGGGATATTATTAGGCGTGCCATCACCAGATTTGCTACTTATTTTTTGACATTGCAATCTATGCTTTCACAACATAGAAACTTGCAAAAGATTTTTTCCAGTGAAGAATGGAATCAAAGCTAGTGGTCTCACAAACTGGAAGGCAAAGAATTGAAAAAGAAAGTTAATGAGGAAATATTTTGGAGAAAGGCAGCAGAGATTGTGAAGCTCGCTGAGCCACTAGTTAAAGTGTTGGGGTTGGTGGATGGGGAAAGATTGGCTGTGGGTTTCATTTATGAGGCTATGGATCAAGCAAATGAGCAAATAAAGAGGGCATACAAAGATAAAGTGGCTAAGTATGGGCCCATCTGGGTAATCATTGATAAAAGATGGAACAATCAACTCCATCACCCTATACATGCAGCTGGGTATTTTTTGAACCCACGTTATCATTATAAAGCTAAGGAGACAGGAGCTTTGAGGGGGGAGGTTAGAGATGGACTGATTGACTGCATTGATCGCATGATCCTATTGGAGTCTAATCAGTTAGAGATACACCGACAGGTCACGACCTTCACTAATGCCTCGGGTACCTTTGGGAAGAACCTAGCAAAGATTGCAAGAGAAACAGATGAGCCAGGTAAACAAAAATTTCAATTTTCAAATTCTTAATAGTTTTTTTAAATTTTGTTAAATCGTTTATAATTTGAAAGTTGGATATAATTTGTAATTTTTTTGAGCTAACTCATTACACTCCTATGTTTTTTGCAGCACAGTGGTGGGAGGCTTTTGGTAGCCATTTGTCCTGAATTGCAAAAGTTTACAATTTGTATTTTGAGTCAAACTTGCAGTGCTACTGGGTGTGAGCACAATTGGTCTGTCTTTGAGAGGATTCACACAAAGAAGAGAAACCGTTTGGATAAAAAATGGTTAAATGATCTAGTCTATGTCCAATACAACCTCCAACTCAGATGCAACCAATTGCTGAACAAAAGACCTGATTTAGATCCCATTGTGTTGGAAGACATTGATCCAACATCAGATTGGGTAGTGGAGAGTCATTCAACAGAGTTTGATTCTGATGAGGATTTTGATTTGGATTTACAGGGGGAGGCATCACTCGAACATGATGTTCAGTTGAATGCAAATCCTGATCCACTTGTACCAGCCTCAGCCTCATAGCCAGCAAGACCTCCAATTGCAGGCGCTTCCTCTGCTTAGCCACGACAGAAGCGCAACCGCATATCTCGTCTATCCCAGCTTGCATCTATTGCACAACCTGCTAGTGCTACCACTTCTACAGTTGCAGTTGGAGATGCTGATGAGGAGGAGCCATGGGGCCCCCTATCTAACTCTGATAATGATCCAGAGATTGATCCACATGATCTTGGCTCCTCTGGCAGTAGCTACGAGCCAGTAGTACTGGTCACAATTTACTTTTGTTGTAGAGGCCATTTCTAGCCTCCTTGGTTATGTGTTTTTGTTTTGATCATGTATGTACTATGTATTGGACAGTGCACTGGGTGCCATTTTGATAAATGGATATATTCATGAGCCTACTTTGATCATATGTTGTCTTCCATCTATATTCTAATGCTGTATGTTCGGAAACATGAATGAAAATCTTTAAAATTATGTTTTTTAATAAAAAAATAAATATTTAATGTATTTTTTACAACGACCGAGTCATTGAAATCAAGCCGGCCAAGTCGATACTGAGTCGGAGTCGACCCTCAGCCGAGTCGGTGTCAAAGTTGGAGTTTTAAAACATTGATCTACAAGGCCTTAGGCCTACGGTTTGCTCTCTAAACCCTTACTTTGTCACTGTTTTGCTAAAACTTTCTGAATCATTCATAACAATGGTGAAATTCATGATTAAATGTCCTAAAGGTCACCTCTAAATAGTCTAAACACATTAATAATTTCATGATAAAATTCTACTTGTGTTTTGGCTATTTGAGCATTGTTCATTAGGCCTAGATCTAATTGTTGGTTGGCTGGAAATTCTTTGCATAACCAGATAGATCAGATTTGATATAATCTGAAAAGAACACTTTAAAAGTCATAAAATTGGTTGATGTGATATCTAGCATATTGTCTTAACATCTAAGTATCTTGGGCATCAATCTTTTGGCATAAATTTTCATTTTATGGTGATTGACATCTCTACATAAAATGTATGATCAGATCTGATTTTTTTTAATAACACATCTTAAGAGGGCTAGAAGTTCAATCAATTTACGTTGGCAATTCATTAGGCAACTTATTGGTCATATTCAGTTTTATATGCTTTATAATTTCTTGGTTTGAAGTGATATATTTGATGCTGTCCTATCTATTACATAAGAGGTGTTTCATGATCTAATTGGCTCATTGTGTTTCATGCTTTTGGAGTCTAACAACTACGTGTCTTGTGTTAGATCTAAAAGTTGTTAATTTGGCACGAAAATCACTCATATAAGCTATAACCTTGTGTGGGCATTTTATCTCTTAGTTGGCATCAAGTAATAAGATCACTAATCATTATTGGAAAATTTGTGATTGACATTATTGTGTTTGGAACATTGATAAGGAAAGTATTGGATAATTGCTAAACACTTAAATCAGTGTATCTTAAACACCTTGGTATCTCTTATTGATCAATGGCATCTTAAATTGTGATTGTGGGCTATGTATTGCAATCTTGCTATCATTGGAGAAGTTTATTGGCACTTGATAATTTGACACACTCTTGGTAATAAGATTGTCTTTTCATTTATCAATAAGTACTATTGAAGATTAATCATAACTTAAGTATTTAAACAACTAAACAATCTTACTCCAAGATTCACTCATAATCATTGCATAAGCATTCTACGCCTAGCTTGCACTAATAATTTACCTCCAAGCATAAGCTTGGTTGATAGACCTTTAGGGCCACCCTTTCTCACCTAGTTTGAGGGATTCAACACCTTTCTAGTGGTTAAAAAAGTGACCTTGCAGTCGTCAGAGCCACAGTCTATGCAATGCTAGAGGCACTGGGTGGTTGGAACACAAGGGGAAGTATCGTTAATCAAGCCTATGCTTGCTTCTCGTTGGCTTCCATCCCACAACCTACTCTAAAGACTAGTCTCAAAACAGTTAAGAGGAAGGTTCCATTTAGACTAGGCATATAACTTAAAAGTGACCAAGATCCTTGCATTTCATCTACATCTTAGGACTTGCATCTCATATAGGTTAGTGAATCATCTAAGCAGTGGTTGTCCATCCGGTTACTTGGTCTTAAATTATAATAAATGTTGAAATTTCTAAGTCTGACACGTCAGAAATTCATACTGCATTATCTAGTTTATTTCACCTACTTGTTTATTCCATTAACAAGTTATTTATACATATAAATACTGAATATAAACACAAATGCAGCCTTAACTCATATACAGATTAGCAACTAAAATACTAGACATACACACAAGGGACACTGTTATTTTTTGGACAATCGTCCTCGGAAAAACCCAATACGGGAAAACCGGTGCAACAGTTTTGAGGGTTTTATTATTATGTAGATTTCTTGAGTACAACTAGGGTGCCAAAATGGCTCACCCAACAGAGATTTTTACATGGTAGTAATACCTCTTCTTGGAAATAGATATTCAGCAAGTCTGCCCCACGAAAATCCTTCCGACACTTCTCCAAGGCTCTGCGTTAACCTTGCTAGCCTCAATGTAGCTCTAGAACCGTCTTCGTCAACCTTCTGCCTATCTGCGTCAGCTCTCTGGCCTTCTGTGTCACCCACGTAGGCCCCTCAGTCTCTATGCGGTCTCTAATTGCCTCTACGTGGTTCCTTCTGCCTCTGTGTAGCTTTAGTTTCCTTTGCGTCAATCTCTTTAGTCACTACGCTGACCCTTTGACACTATCTCTGCCTCTCTGCTATGTGCTCACTACCCCTCGCTGCAACATATCACTTGTTCGAATTTTCTCAGCAAATCCCGCTCTAGAAAATTGAACTGATTGATCAATCTTGGTGTATCTCCAACTGAGCCTCAAGCCTCCTCTTATACTTTTCTTGTTGAGTCTTCAACGGCTGAGATTAAGTCCTTAATCAATGACTAAGATTAGATTTGGATTGATCCTCGTCTCTTGGAACTTTATAACCCAAAATTATATTAATACACATTAATATTTTAATTTTCCTAAGTTTATACTTATGACCCTGTTGTCGCATAGATTGTCTGGGCAACGCGACAATGCTCAGACCGGGGAATGTTACCCTAATCCCTGATCTCTCCGTTTAAGCCGTCTCCCAAGGCTAAGAGGGGTAGACCCTATGGGATAAAAGAAGACCAACTATGGACCAGTTGGGTTGGGAGACACAACAAGGCAATTTAACACCTGATTGATTTTAGAAATTAATGTACCAGTGCCTTATGGAGTTAATGATTAAATGATTATTTATTAAATATTGCAGAAATATGGGCCTTGTAAAACAATCATTTATCATCAAATAACCCAAGTAGTGCAAGATATTCAATAAATGCACAATGCTTTAACAATGTTCCAACAGTTAAACTTAAAAAAAGTTCAAATGCTTTAAATGACCATAAAATTTAAATGCTGACCAGTTCACACAATAATCCACCACTTTTCAATAGTTAATCTTCAAATAAACATTTAAGCGTATTTAACTATAGAGAAGTGTAACATAAATACCACAAAAGACAAAAATGAATTCTCAATTTTTTAGTTAATCCTTCTCAAAATTTCTAAATTTTTAATATTTTTTATTTTTAAATAAAGCAAAACTAAAATTAAGCAAAAAAATGAAACTTAAAATTATTAACGCTAAACTAAACTAAATGAAAAAGAAAATAAACTAAAACTAAAACCTAACTTAAAAAAATCAAATATTAAACTAATCTAAATCTAAAATAAAAGAAAACTAAAAAAAATAAATTTATGCCTTTTTTTTAAAGAAATCTCAGTCTAAAACTAAAACAAAAATTTAATGAATCTAAAACTAAAATGAGCTAACTGCTAAACCAAAAATAAAACTAAACTTTAATCTGAAATCGAAACCTAACTAAAAAGAACTCATATCTGAATCTAAATTAAACAAACCTATCCTAAAACTAGCCAACTCATATGAAAAAAAACAAATCTTACCCACGTCGTATACGTTTCAGTGTTTTTTTTGCGTTGTGCGTGGGTGTGTTCAAGTCCGCGAAGGTTCGATGGGAAGAGCAGGACGAGAAAAAAAACACAAATGTATTGCAGGTGAGGAGCAACACGCAGGTGGCTGAGCAGTGTGAAGAGGAATGTTATAGGTATGGGCTGCAGAAGAGTGCTTCGACGACAGACAGAGGGCAGTGATGGGAGAATGGAAGCTGCGATGGAACGTACAGGCAACAGACAAGGAGTTGCGGGTTTGAAGGGCTGAGGTATGAACGCACACAGAAGCGTATATATGGCTGCGGATGCGTTGCAGATGGGTTTCACACAGGGTTAATGGAGCAAAAAGATGGATACATAGAGGAGTTTGATGGATTTGCTGACTTGTTGTGTGTGCAGGTATGTGTGGAATAGAGGCAGTTGCGTGGAGGTGGAGAGGACAAAGTTGCGTGAAGTTTCTGAGCTACGTGGGTATTTCGATGGCAATTTTAACAGTAATGACCAAGGCAGCAGAGGGAGAGATTACAGAAATGAAGCAGCGTGAAAGAAAAATTCGATTCCTTGCAGGTTTGAACGCTAGAGTTTGAGATTGCAGGAATGGAAAGGGAGACTCACTGCGCATAAATGGGCAGCGTGAAATATTTGATGGCCAGTGCTGCAGCTTGAGGGACGCCTGGAGGGCTTCGAAAAACACAAGTATAGCAGCGTGGGCAGCAGATAAACTGAAACCAGTGGCTTAGAAACCCTTGAACAAATGGTTTTCAGAAAACTTAATTAAAATCTTAGATCTTTCTGTTTCAGATTGCTTGATGAAAACCCTGCAAAATTTTCCAAATATGAAGTAAATATTCCCGCTAGGACTGAACCTGAGGCCAGATCTTAACCTCCAGGGCCTAAATCTGGCTTCAGACAAAATGTTTTCTTCTGATCTGCAACCTGCAATAACAAAAAACTAAAAACCCAGAAACAATATATGCAAGAATTAAAACTAAAACCCTAAATAGTTACAATATTTACAGATTTATGACTCTGAGCAGCCAGGTTTGTCAATAATCCACAAAAATACTTTCAGAACTTTAGATTTACTATGAGACACTTCAAAAAACCTCTTATGCATTCAAAATATTAATGTAAATGATAGACCCAGAATCAAAACTCGCTGGGCTCTTTAGAAAATGCTTTCCGAGAGTTGGCTGGTTCAGTCGAGAACTTCCCCAAATGCCCGCTGATCTTTACAATCTAGATTTCTTGCATAGCTCACTTCAACTATCAGTAAAGAGGGAAAAAATAGTACTAAAATCCAAATCCAATGGAGATACTTGCCATTATTTTCAGGAATTTTATTACCATTCAAACCTTAGTGAGTAAACAAGATACCTGTGTTTAACATCACTCTTCATCAAGCTATTACCAATGGCTGAAATTAAATTTATGCAGAAAAATGAAACAGCTTACAACATTTCAGAAGAGTAACACCAGCAAGATCTCAACCCCAAAGTCTTTCTTTATTGCACAAGAAAAATATTACAAGAGAGCTTTCTTCA
Organism: Pinus taeda; assembly: GCA_000404065.3. Taxonomy (NCBI): domain Eukaryota; kingdom Viridiplantae; phylum Streptophyta; class Pinopsida; order Pinales; family Pinaceae; genus Pinus; species Pinus taeda. The sequence goes on from APFE030255450.1 coordinate 115,853, forward strand.
GCACAAGACTCAGAGATTGAACGATCTCAAATGACCGCTAACACCCTATTTAAAGGAAAAATTCCCAACAGCTAGTTTGAGCGATCCATGTCAAACTTATCTCAATCGTCAATAAGGATCAAAATCCCTTTCAATCTCATCCGTCGAAATTTTAAATGCATTTTAATATATTAAAAATTAAAATTTTGCATTTATTTCCTCAAAACTTTGACTTATTATTATTTTATTTAAAAAAAAAATATTTTATTTTTTTTTTTTTAATTATTTTTAATGTTTTAGTTTTTTATTTTTATTATTTAATTTTTTTATTTTTTTATTGACCCTCGAATTGCTTTGGGAAATCACCTAGGACTTAGGACTTAGGAGGGGATAAAACATTTTTTAACCCTCAAGACACTTTACATCATGACTTTTACAATTTTACATCTCAAGGGGGAAATCCCATTTGACATAGACCCTCATAAACCACCTAGTTCTGTGACACAAACATAGTATAGCATATCAAGCAACTTGTAATAACCTAACCAAATAGTTAGAATTATTTCCAAATTACTTTTACATAGACTCGACCAACTACACTAGGAGTCCCCTAAGATTCTAATGACAAATTCCATTCTGGCTTTGGGGTTAGGTTGAAGGAAAACTCTCTCGATCATGGATCGATGAGACAAAAAACCTTCCGAAACGTAGATTATCACTAGAAAATTAGGCTTGCGTAGGCAATTTACATATATGACGAAGATTTGCTAAGATTATTTACAATTTACACATGCAGACTGGGTTTACAACATAACATGATCGGGTCGACGATGACTGTCGAATGGCACAAACATGTCGATTAAGCGCTATCCCTTTTGCGAAAAAGGGGGTGTACTGCTATGGGCAATTGACATGTAGTGGTCAACATCTAGCTCTACTTGGGGACACATTGCTGCACTGTAGGAATGTGAGAATCCAGAATCTGCATTCACGCAACACAACCAAAAATAAGTAGCGTCTATCCAAAAAGCATCATATAACATTAAGCACATGAAAGATATAAGCTCTTCATTTATTAAATATCTAGTAACATGAAAAGTAATCTAATCCTAAAACATAAATAAAATGCTGAAATGACAAGGAGTAAGGTTAGAAATACAATACAGAGGATGCCTCATGGCATCAAAGATCATCTTTGAAGAACAACTTGAGCATTTGGCCATTTGCAGGTAAATCAAGTGGTTCGCCATCCAATTTGCTCAAGTGGAATGAGTTTGGTCCAACAATGTCTCGGATGATGTACGGTCCCAGCCACAAACTTTCGAACTTCTTATGTTTTCCTGGTTTTTCATTCTTGCGATCCCAAAGAAGTACCATATCTCCAACCTGCAAAGATCTAGATCGAGAGGATTTATCAAAGCTTTTCTTAATGCTAGATTGATTTTTACATATAGCATCAAATGCTGTCCTACGAGCTTCATCTAACTCCACAATTTGATCTATTCTATTTTGAACAACATCTTTATTAGTGGAAAAATGCTGAAGGAGCTGATAAGCTGGGAATTTCAGGTGCACAGGTAAGGTTACATCCAAGCCATAAACCAATTCAAAGGGAGATTTACCAGTAGCCTTCTCTTTAGTGATCCTATATGCCCATAAAGCATACTTGATTTTGCTATCCCGTGATCTCTTATTATCTCCTAGTATCTTCTTGATAATGGTTATGAGATTCTTGTTACTTGATTCAGCCAGACCATTACCCTGAGGATAATAATTTGCTGAATGAGATAAGACAATGCCATACTTGAAACAGAAAGACGAAAACTCTGAGGAACTAAAAGCTTTGGCATTGTCAGTAGTGATCTTAGCAGGGACACCAAATCTAGTAATGATATTATTTTCCATGAAATCCATAATAACCTTTTCAGTGGCATTCTTAGCAGGAATGGCTTCAACCCATTTAGTGAAATAATCAGTAGCATTCAAAATCCATGAGTAGCCATTGCTAGAATTTTCATGGAACTTCCCGATGAAGTCCAGATCCCAATGCTGCAAAGGTGCCTCCACAATGACAGGTTGTAGGGGTAGGGCAGCAAGCTTCTGTTTCCTAGTGAACAGTTGATAGGCTTGACACGTTCTAACAAACTTATGCACATCAGAAAAAATTGAAGACCAATAATAACCAGCTCTCAGAATTTTGTGGGCAGTAGTTCTAGCAGCATAGTGACCACCACAAAATCCTGAATGAAACTCAGAGATTAATTTCTTGGACTCAATTTAATCAACACACCTAAGTACTATGCCCTCAAGATTTCTCCATCTAAGGCCATCCTTCATAAGGCAATACTTAGTGGCTTTTAGTCTAAGAGCCCTTCTCTTATGAGCAACTAAATGGTTAGGACATTTAAAATTCATCAAGTAATAAACAATGTCCTTGTACCACTCATGCTCTCCTAATCTTTGCAACTTAGGCGAAGATAGATTGCTAAGACAAAACAAACCAAGAGTCTTTCCGTTACCTTCGGTCAACATTTGAGCCAAACCTTGGCCTTTGACTAGCTTGGTGGGTCTGATCTCCAAATCATATTCTTGTATTTTCGTAACCCACCTAGCGCGAGTCCCTAAGCAATCGGTTTGAGTTAATATATCTTTAACAATAGAATGTGGGACGAAAGCAATGATTTTAGAATAACCCACATAAGTTTTGAAATGCTTAAGAGATTTGACCAGGGCATAGGCCTGCTTTTCCATGGTATTGTACTTTAATTCAGAATTTTGAAGCGCTCTACTCATGAAAGCAATAGGCTGCTCGTGACCATCTTTATTCTTTTGTAATAGAACACCAACAATGTTATCTTCGGAAGCGAAAGAAAAAACCATGAAATCCTTGGAATAATCGGGACTAACTAAGACAAGGGCTCTTGCAATAGCGCATTTAATTTCCTGAAAAACCTTTTTGCCGTCTTCTTGCCAAACAAATTTTACATCTTTCTTTAGAAGACTTTGAATAGGCTTAGCTACTTCTGCGTAATTTGGAATAAACCTTCTAAAAAAGTTTGTTTTTCCAAGGAAGGACTGAAGGGATTTAAGATTATAAGGAAGAGGAATCTTTTGGATTGCTTCAATTCTTTCAGGATCAATCTTGATTCCATCTTTAGAAATGATATGGCCAAGTAATTTCCCTTCGGTTACTCCAAAAACAGACTTAGCTAGATTCAAAGAAATCCAGTATTCTCTACATCTTTCGAAAACCTGTCGAAGATGATTGATACGACTGATACCATCTTTAGAAAATACAGTAAGATCATCTTAGTAAATTTCAATAAATTTCCCAATTAACCCCTTGAAGGCATAATCCATAGCCCTTTGAAATGTAGCCCCAGCATTGGTTAATCCAAACGACATTCTAATGTATTCAAAAGTAACCCATGATGTGGTGAATGTGGTTTTGTGACGATCTTCCTTTTTAACCCATAGCTGATTATAGCCAGAAAAACCATCTAGCAATGACATCATTCCAGAACTGGTTACTCTTTGCAACAAAGTCTCCATGTTTGGCAAAGGATAATTATCTTTCTTGCATGCTAGATTAAGATTTCAAAAATCGACACAAAGCCTTATCGTACCGTTCTTTTTCCTAACAATCACCAAATTGGAACACCATGTCAAATGTCTTGTTTGAGCGATAATTCCTGCTGCAAGCATTTTTGAAAGCTCTGTCTGAACCAAAGGGGCTAACTTAGCATTAATTTGCCTAAGCTTTTGCCGAAAGGGTTTAGCATTTTCATCTTTTAAGGGGATAGTGTGTTCCATGACATCTTCCCTATAGCCTTATAATTCATCATAAGAAAATGCTAAAACATCTCGATATTCGCGAAGTAAATTAGTTAACTTTTTTCTTTCTTCCACACTAGTACCTTTACCAATTTTAACAATCTTCGGGTTTGCAGGAGTACCAATGTTTATCTCGAGATATTCGCCTGGGTCCATTTTATTCTCATCTCTTAACTTCATGGCATCATGACGATCAAAGTGTTGCTCTAGGGCAACCACATTCCTAGGACCAGGATTTATGATTTGCTCATGATTACGAGATCCATCCACCTCAGAAACTATCCGAAAATCTTAAAACTCATCCAGACTATCAAGAAAACGAATCACTTGCTTTTCATCATTAAAGGCTTGCCAATGCTTTGAGTTATTTGGAACAGGCGGTCTAAATATAACTTCCATTTTGATCTTATCCTTAATTAACTCATCAGATAAGTGGAAGGTAGTAGCAGCTACGACAAGTTCATCCGCCAAACTATTATGCTCTCTTGGGATAGTTTCAAGGTCAAGGGCATCAAAGTGTTCCATAGCATCCCATACAACATTTCGATAATTCCTTAATCTTTGATTTTTACATGTAAACTTATTTTTAAGCTACATGATAATTAAATCAGAATCCCCCTTAATGCTAAGCAACTTAATTCTCAAAGATTTTGCCAATTCAAGACCCAATAGTAAAACCTCATATTCAATGACATTGTTGGTTGCTTCAAATTCTAATCGATAGGCAAACTTGAAAATGTGACCAAGGGGAGATTTAAGCACTATTTTTGCACCTTTACCATGCCTAGACAATGCACCATCAAAGTACATGTACCAAACTTTATCATTGAGATCCTTAATCTTATCATCAGGAGGAATTATGAAATTAGACATGATAGCATAATTCCCAATGTCAGATTTTTCTTTAATTATCTCGTTGTGAGGTCTCTTAGGATCTTCAACATGGAATTTTCTTTTGGGCTCTCTATTAAGTCTTACAAAACCATCACCTCTAGGAGAAGAAATCATAGCATATGATCAATTCATTTGAATACTTCCTCCTAGATCAGAGGCCCACTTTCTAGATAAAAGCATACCCCAGGCATTAGGCACATCAACAACAACAATATCCATAACAATCATGATGCCTGGGTAAACTGATAGATGAACTTTTAAATCTTTGATCAAACCATGCACTTTAATCTTCTTAGAATCTATGGCACATATATTATAGTAGGGTCTAGAAACTCTTAAGTTAAGTTGTTCCATGACCCTTTTAGTCATGACACAAGCTGATGCACCAGAATCCAACATACAATTATTCAATTTATATCCATTAACCAACAAGGTGATAAAGAAAGGCTGGTGATCTTTGTTATCCATATCTAAGCTTTGCAAATATATGGGAGCATCGTGATAATCAACTTTTTGGGTCTTCTGTTGAGAAATATTTACTTGAGGACCTTGAATAGCTTTTAGTAACTTATCTCTTTGGGAAGGTATTTTAGCAATCTCGGAGACAGGAACCTAGATTTTCGCATTGTTAAACCAACTTCCCAAATCGACATCTAATCCAGAGTTTAAGCCAGGGTTAAAAGTTCAAGGGGGAATTTGATTCCCGCTGTGATCTTTATCCCTTCTCTGATAGGTTAAACCTTTATCTCTAGCAATTTCCATGATTTTCTCTGGAGAGGGTTTTTCACCATATAACTTAGCCAAAATGCCATCTTCATTTTCAAGGTTATTTATACTAAAAGCTGACGAAGGATTCATAACGTCACGACTATTTTCCTTAACTTCCATCCAATCATCCATAGACAAAGGAAACTTGTTACCCACTACATTTATTTGATCACCTGTCCCAAACATTCCATTATCTAAAATTCTTCTAACGATGGGACAAGTTGCCTCTTCATGAAGAGCATCACAAACCCGACAGTAAGGCGGAGCATTATCGACCAAATTAATAAGTGGATTAGGAGGTCTCTATTCACTATATTGACCCTTCTTTTGCCAATTGTTATTTCTTTATTATTATTTCTAGGTTGGAAATTTTGCATTTGTGCTCTTTCCATTTGGACCAACCTATTCTGCAAAGTAGCTATCTCCTTATTATGATTAATTTCCATGCTTTTGATTTTTTTGGAGCAATTTCTGAACAAGCTCGCTTTCAGGCTCTTGATCTGCTTTTCCTTTAGGTTTTTTTAGTTTCGTAGCAGCCCTATCGAAACCTAGGATCTCAGACTTCCCAGATTCCGCATTGTCCTTTTCAAGCTCTATTGCTAAGGCTTGGCAATCCCTATAATCATTAAGTTTAACATGCCTCAATTCATAAGAGGGCTCAAGGCTAAAGGCATCGATGTAAAAATCTCGAAGAGATATGTCAATAGGTTTATACTCTTGAGGTAATTCTTTAATAATATCATTAAACCTTTTGTTAAATTCTTCATGGTTTCACTCTCTCTCTTTTTTATTATGCTAATAGCTTTCACGAGGTGTCTTCCTTCTCTCTTATCTCCATACTTTTCCTTAAAGGCAGTAATGATTGATTGTAAGGACTTAAATGAATTCCAAGGCTTTTTTGAAAACCAGTAATGAGCATCGCCCTCCAAGGTTATAATAAAAAGAGTCATTCTAACATCTTCATGATCAAAATCAGCAGACCTTGCGTACTTAGCCATCCATATACTAAAAGCTTTCAGACGTGAATTAGCACTAATTGCGTTATCGACAACTTATCTATCCCAAGTGTTGGAAGATCATTGGGATAACCTTGAACGTTAGAAAAATCGCAAGGGGCACATATATCCATGATGTCGTGCCTAGACGGGCTAGTAAAAAGCAAGTGGATATCAGAGAGGGCTTCTTGTCTGAGGTTAACAAGAAGTGTATGAGAAGAGAGTTTGTGTAATCGTACCCTGAGAGCCCTTTCAGGATCAGGAACAGGATTGCACAAACTGCTTGGATGTCTTCTAGTATACACTCTCGCAGATGATATATGAAGTGGAGTCGCCACCCGGACAGGAAGTGAAAAACGGAAAAGCTCGAAAGGAAAGGACCAAGGACAGAAAAAACTTTATCCCTGGCAGCGGCGCCAAAGAATGTTGTCGCACAGATTGCCTGGGCAGCGTGACAATGCTTAGACTGGGGGCTGTCACCCTGATCCCCGATCTCTCCGTTTAAGTCGTCTCCTGAGGCTAAGGGGGGTAGACCCTATGGGATGAAGGAAGACTAAGTGTAGACCAGTTGGGTTGGGAGACACTTAGCACATGATTTATTTTAGAAATTAATGTACTAGTGCCTTATGGAGTTAATGATTAAATGATTATTTATTAAATATTGCAGAAATATGGGCCTTGTAAAACAATCATTTATCATCAAATAACCCAAGCAATGCAAGATATTCAATAAATACACAGTGCTTTGACAATGTTCCAGCAGTTAAACTTAAAAAAAAATCAAATGCTTTAAATGACCATAAAATTTAAATGTTGACCGGTTCACACAATAATCCACCACTTTTCAATAGTTAATCTTCAAATAAACATTTAAGCGTATTTAACTATAGAGAAGTGTAACATAAATACCACAAAAGACAAAAATGAATTTTCAATTTTTTAGTTAATCCTTTTCAAAATTTCTTTTAAATTTTTTATGTATTTTATATTTTTTAAATAAAGCAAAACTAAACTTAAACCAAAAAAATGAAACTTAAAATTATTAACACTAAACTAAACTAAATGAAAAAGAAAATAAATTAAAACTAAAACCTAACTTTAAAAAATCAAATATTAAACTAATCTAAATTTAAAATAAAAGAAAACTAAAAAAAAATTATGCCTTTTTTTAAAATTTAAAATTTTATGATTTTTTTATATTATTTTTAAACAAACTTTAAAAAATTAAATATAATATTTTAAAGAAATCTCAGTCTAAAACTAAAACAAAAATTTAATGAATCTAAAACTAAAATGAGCTAACGCCTAAACCAAAAATAAAACTAAACTTTAATCTAAAATTGAAACCTAACTAAAAAAAACTCATATTTGAATCTAAATTAAACAAACCTATCCTAAAACTGGCCAACGCATATGAAAAAAAAACAAATCTTACCCACATCATATACGTTTCAGTGTTTCTTTTTGCGTTGTGCGTGGGCGTGTGCAGGTCTGCGAAGGTTCGATGGGAAGAGCAGGATGAGAAAAAGAAAAACAAATGTATTGCAGGTGAGGAGCAACACGCAGGTGGCTAAGCAATGTGAAGAGGAACATGATAGGTATGGGCTGCAGAAGAGTGCTTCGACGACAATCAGAGGGTAGCGATGGGAGAATAGAAGCTGCGATGGAACATGCAGGTAGCAGACAAGGAGCTGCGGGTTTGAAGGGCTGAGGTATGAACGCACGCAAAAGCGTATATATGGTTGCAAATCCATTGTAGATGGGTTTCACACAGGGTTAATGGAGCAAAAAGATGGATACGTAGAGGAGTTTGATGGATTTGCTGACTTGCTGTGTGTGCAAGTATGCGTGGAACAGAGGCAGCTGCATGGAGGTGGAGAGGACAAAGTTGCGTGAAGTTTCTGAGCTACGTGGGTATTTCGATGGCAATTGCAACAGTAATGACTAGGGCAGCAGAGGGAGAGATTTCAGAAATGAAGCAGTGTGAAAGAAAAGTTCAATTCCTTGCAGGTTTGAACACTGGAGTTTGAGATTGCGTGAATGGAAAGGGAGACTCACTGTGCATAAATGGGCAGCGTGAAAGATTTGATGGCCAGTGCTGCAGCTTGAGGGATGCCTGGGGGGGCTTTGAAAAACACAGGTATAGCAGCTTGGACAGCAGATCAACTGAAACCAGTGGCTCAGAAACCCTTGAACAAACGGTTTTCAAAAAACTTAATTAAAATCTTAAATCTTTCTATTTCGGATTGCTTGATGAAAACCCTGCAAAATTTTCCAGATATGAAGTAAATTTTCCTGCTAGGACTGAACCTGAGGCCAGATCTTACCCTCCAGGGCCAAGATCTGGCTTCAGACAAAATGTTTTCTTCCGATCTACAATTTGCAATAACAAAAAACTGAAAACCCAGAAACAATATATGCAAGAATTAACACTAAAACCCTAAAACGCCTAAATAATTACAATATTTACAGATTTACGACTTTAAGCAGCTAGATTTGTCAATAATTCACAGAAATATTTTCAGAACTTTAGATTTACTATGAGACACTTCAAAAAACCTCTCATGCATTCAAAAGATCAATTTAAATGATAGACCCAGAATCAAAACTGGTTGGGCTCTTCGGAAAATGCTTTCCGAGAGTTGGCTGGTTCAGCTGAGAACTTCCCCAAAAGCCTGTTGATCTTTACAATCTAGATTTCCTGCATACCTCACTTCAACTATCAATAAAGAGGGAAAAAACAATACTAAAATCTAAATCCAATGGAGATACCTGCATTATTTTCAGAAATTTTATTACCATTCAAACCCTAGTGAGTAAACAAAATACCTATGTTTAACATCACTCTTCATCAAGCTATTACCAATGGCTGAAATTAAATTTATGCAGAAAAATAAAACAACTTACAGCATTTCAGAAGAGTAACACCAGCAAGATCTCAAAGATGGGTTTCACGCAGAAGCGTATATATGGTTGTGGATGCATTGTAGATGGGTTTCACGCAGGGTTAATTGAGAAAAAAGACGGATACGTAGAGGAGTTTGATGGATTTGCTGACTTGCTGTGTGTGCAGGTATGTGTGGAACAGAGGCAGTTGCGTGGAGGTGGAGGGACAAAGCTGCGTGAAGTTTCTGAGCTGCGTGGGTATTTCGATGGCAATTTTAATAGTAATGACCAGGGCAGCAGAGGGAGAAATTTAAAAAAATGAAGCAGCGTGAAAGAAAATTTGATTCCTTGCAAGTTTGAACGTTGGAGTTTGAGATTGCGTGAATGGAAAGGGAGACTCGCTGTGCATAAATGGGCAGCGTGAAAGATTTGATGGCTGGTGTTGCAGCTTGAGGGACGCCTGGGGGGCTTCGAAAAACACAGGTTCAACAGCTTGGGCAGCAGATATACTGAAACCAGTGGCTCAGAAACCCTTGAACAAATGGTTTTCAGAAAACTTAATTAAAATCTTAAATCTTTCTGTTTTAGATTGCTTGATGAAAACCCTGCAAAATTTTCCAAATATGAAGTAAATATTCTTGCTAGGACTGAACCGGAGGCCAGATCTTACCCTCCAGGGCCTAAATCTGGATTCAGACAAAATGTTTTCTTCCGATCTGCTACCTGCAATAACAAAAAACTGAAAACCTAGAAACAATGTATGCAAGAATTAAAACTAAAACCCTAAAAACCCTAAATAATTACAGTATTTACAGATTTACGACTTTAAGCAGCCAGATTTGTCAATAATCCATAGAGATATTTTCAGAACTTTAGATTTACTATGAGACACTTCAAACAACCTCTCATGCATTCAAAAGATTAATTTAAATGATAGACCCAGAATCAAAACTGGCTGGGCTCTTCAGAAAATGCTTTCCGAGAGTTGGTTGGTTCAGCCAAGAACTTCCCCAAATGCCCGTTGATCTTTACAATCTAGATTTCTTACACAGCTCACTTCAACTATCAATAAAGAGGGAAAAACAGTACTAAAATCTAAATCCAATGGAGATACCTGCCATTATTTTCAGAAGTTTTATTACTATTCAAACCCTAGTGAGTAAACAAAATACCTGTCTTTAACATCACTCTTCATCAAGCTATTACCAATGGCTGAAATTAAATTTATGCAGAAAAAATGAAACAACTTACAACATTTCAGAAGAGTAACACCAGCAAGATCTCAACCCCAAAGTCTTACTTTATTGCACAAGAAAAAGATTACAAAAGAGCTTTCTTCAGCACAAGACTTATAGATCGAATGATCTCAAATGACCCTTAACACTCTATTTAAAGGAAAAATTCCCAACGGCTAGTTCAAGTGATCCATGTCAAACTAATCTCAACCATCGATGAAAATCAAAATCCCTTTCAATCTCATCCGTCGAAATTTTAAATGCATTTTAATATATTAAAAATTAAAATTTTGCATTTATTTCCTCAAAACTTTGACGACTTATTATTTTATTTTAAAAAATTTATTTATTATTTTTTTTTTATTTTATTTTTAATTATTTAATTTTTTATTTTTATTATTTATATTTTTTTATTATTTTTATTGGACCCTCGAACTTAGCCTTTGGAAAACTCACCTAGGACTTAGGACTTAGGAGGGGATAAAACATTTTCTAACTCTCAAAACACTTTACATCATGACTTTTACAATTTTACATCTCAAGGGGGAAAACCCATTTGACATAGACCCTCATAAACCACCTAGTTTTGTGACACAAACATAATCTAGCAGATCAAACAACTTGTAATAACCTGACCAAATAGTTAGAATTATTTCCAAATTAGTTCTACATAGACTCGACCAAGTACACTAGGAGTCCCCTAAGATTCTAATGACAGTCCATTCCAGCTTTGGGGTTAGGTTGAAGGAAAACTCTGCCGATCATGGATCAGTGACACAAAAAACCTTTCGGAACATCGATTATCACTAGAAAATTAGGCTTGCCTAGGCAGTTTACATACATGACTTAGATCTGCTAAGATTATTTACAATTTACACATGTAGACTGGGTTTACAAGATAACATGATTGGGTCGACGATGACTGTCGAATGGCATAGACATGTCGATTAAGCGCTATCCCTTTTGCGAAAAAAGGGGGTGTACTGCTATGGGCAATTGACACGTAGTGGTCAACAGACCCCATTAAAAATATTAATTATTTTAATATCTCCTCATCCGGGTAGCATTTCCCCAAACAATTTCTGGGTTTTGGAGATCTCATGTGCTTTAGCCTCTCCACCAATTTTTATGGCTAGAACACATCCGATTCTACCATAAATTAGCAAAAAGCAAGAATTTTGATTCCATAAGGCATTGGTGTCATATCCAAATCTAATCTAATTTTTGAGTTTAGCTAAATTTAACCAAGTAACTAGTCCACTCAATCGTGTCTCCCAGGGTTGTTGGTTTTCAACTTGCCTTCCACCTTCACATTTCCATAGGGACTAACACCCATAGCCTACTATTGGGAGACAGCTAGAATGAAGTGGGCAGGGATCAAAGTGACAACCCCCGCCTTGAGACGTTGTCGCATTCCCTGTATAATCTAAGCGACAACAAGCCCCTTTCATCATTAAGGAACCCATGATTGTCCCAACCCCTGGTGGGTGATGAACTGCCCCACCTAAAGGGGGTATTCACTACTATATCCTATATATCATGCTCTCATCCCCTGGAGCCCTGAGCAGTTGCAAAGGAAAATCTATTAAAGGAAAAGGGCGTATGAAGAAGGGTGGAAAAACAATGGTTGGTGTAATTCATGTAATACAATTGCTCCCTCCTAGACTCATATACCCAAGTGTGGGTTTCCTCTATTTTAGCTACCCTTATACTGTGGCATGTAGCTTGGAGCCTTCCCCTAATGCCCCACTCTATTCCATTATTATTACACATACCACCTTCCATTGGATGGATGTACCATGGACATTTTCCCCCCTTAGAGGCTGAAACCACCTAATATGGTCCTTGGTTAACCTTCTTTTTGAACTTGGAGAGTCGAGACACTTGTACATTTTGAAGCCCATTATGGAAGGGCATGCCACTATGAAGTGTTCACTTCGTTCCATGATTTGTAAGCTCATTTACTCAATTGCACTAATGTTGGTTGTATTGGAAGGTGAGGGGACACATTGGATCTTATATAGAATTGTAGGTGGGTCTTAATTTGGGTTTTGGTCTCCCTATACAAGGTCCAAGCCCTCCAGAGGGTCATATTGGTATTTTTAGGGTGTGTTGAGAGTCATGGGTCTCCACCATAGCAAAGAGAAGATTGCCATTCCATGGGATCCTTCAGTTTCACTCATGGCTTGCTTGTGTTCCACCTATTGGAGGATGATGATGCACCTAGACCACCTTGTCCAGCCGACTGCACTCTTGAACCACACACTTGGCAGCTGATCCAGGGCCTAGATGAGAATGTGTCTCGCCACGAGAGATAATGGTAGGGTTTGCATCATTCTTACAACCCTTACATATGGAATGTAGACTTGTTCTAGTTCAATGCATTTGGAGACCCATGAGGATGTTTTGTGCCCCCATACCCACTTGGGGACACCACATGTTGTTTGCTTGGATATCAAGGGGGCACCTTCTTCTTCATCACTATTTTTGGAGCCATTCCATCCATTTTGGCACATGTTGGACTTCACTAGGCCTTCCAGTGGCCCTCCTAGCTATTGTATTATCATTTTGGCCCTTTTGAGAGGCTTATTTCATGTTATGGAGCTATTTGGTGGGCTTGTCACCAATTAGGGTGTTATTTTAGACATTAGAGACACTTTTAGGGGTTTGTTAGGCTCATTATACCCATTGAACTATTAGAGGCTCATATAAATACAAGTGAGGCCTAACTCATCATCACTTGAATTTGTATCATTGTTTCTTCTGGAATTTTGCTATAACTATTGGAGGATGAATTGGAGACTCTTTTATGCATTTTGATGTTTTGGTTAATGCTATTCTATTTTGGAGCTTCTCTTGCAAATGTGATGGATGCAAATACTTTTTTCTGCCATGTGAGTTTCTCTTTAATGCAAAATTTGCATTATATGTTTAATGTATGGAATACTACACCATGATGTTGTTTGTGCTCTAAATTATGCGGAAATCTAGAATCACTTTGGTAATCTTGATCTATTGCATTTGTTATTCATTAGACAAGAAAAAATGAATGTTCCTAGGGGTTTTCTTTCAAAACCTAACCCTAAAATTCCATTATTTGACAAGTCGAAGTATAAATCGTTGTTGTAGCTGGGTAGCTACTTCATTAGGGCATGTGAAGCTATAATTAGGCTCCTTGATAGAACAAAACTCTAAATCAATCTCATTCTTGACTCCATTCCCCCGATATACAAGGCATTGGTCCTAGATCCTTGGTGATCACATCAACTTAACGAAATATGATTCTTTCACCTCTTTTCTTCATTCCCTAAGGATAAGGAGAATTTCTAGGACTTGGTGCGAAATTTTAGGATTCTGTCTGGACAAGTTTGTTCATTTTTGTGTCCTCTAGGCATCCTCCAGTTTTGAACGATTTCCAACGGTGGAATTTCAAATAAATTGATGCCCTAGCTATCACACCAAGAGGGAACCGTTGATGCTACTTTGACTTGGGGATTTCTTGAAGGTTTGCACTCTATAATCCATCATTCAAAACCATTTCTCTTGGATGAGCCTTTAACATGGTATATCTCTCAACCCTTGGTCTCTTAAAATACTTCTCTCAAGGGGTTTTTCGTGGAAAGTCACCCTAGCCTCTCGCAAATCTCACACTTTAATTGAATCTTTCCATTGAATAAGCCATCCTTGCCTCATGTTGAACCCTAATATAAACACATCAATCACAAGTGAGGGATTTTGGAAGTTTTGATCTTAGGCATTCATCGGTTTGAACATTCTTAAACCTAAAGTCATCCTTCCCTCAAACCTTTCTTGGAGAGCCCTTCTTTTGCTTCTAAAACAAGCAACATATTATGTGAGCCTCTCCTGTGAATGGGCATTGGAAATCACATTATGAATCATTATTGACCTCATCATTCTAGTGATTTCCTATACTGGGACTCATCCATCGTTGAAAGTCCGTAAAGAGCAAGGAACATTAACTGACGTGACAGTGGGTCCTTGTCCCACTGTTGCCACTTGATCTAGTAGTAGTCCCTTTGGAACCCCTCCTAGAACCCTTCTAAATTAAACGGTAGCAGTGTCAAATCCCAATTAACCAGTGGTCAATTGAACCCAAAGAATGGAGTTGGAATAGGGGCTTGTAATGTAAGATGGAAAGTGGGGAGTATGGAAAGGGAGAGATGGGGCTATGCTATCTCAATCATGGCTTCCCAAGTAATGGCCCTCATATACGCATTGGGACATTAGGGGTGGTTCCACTGGATTAGGATTGAAAATTAACTCCCCATTTAAGGTGAGGGAACAAGGTCACAACCAAGACCCTTCTTTCTTCCAAGTGTTGAAAGTTGTAATTAGGTTCGGTCTGCACTATGATGTAATTGTAATCATGACATTGTGTATTCTTTATAAAGAAAGAAAAATGAAAGAAAAAGAAAATATATTTTATTTTTGGAGTATAGATTTCGTACTCAAGTTTGAGTTAAAAGCATGTTCTTCATGCTTTTAGGTCTTTTAGGTCTTTCTAGGTCTTTCCAAGATAAAGAACAATATTGGTCATGTGTCATAGTCCCATTTGAACTCATTGTAATGAAGGAAAATATTTATTTTATCAAGAAAAATCCATGGATAAGCCTTGTTGACCACTATGTGTCAACTACCCATAGAAGTACACCCCTTTTTTCGCATAAGGGATAGCGCTTGATCGATATGTCCGTGCTATTTGACTGGGTCATCGACCTGAGCATGTTATGTTGTAAACCCAGTCTGCATGTGTAAATTGTAAATAATTTTAGCAAATATGAGTCATGTATGTAAATTGCCTAGGTGGACCTAATTTTCTAGTGATAATCTACGTTCTGAAGGTTTTTTGTCTCACCGATCCATGATCGGCAAAGTTTTCCTTCAGCCTAACCGCAAAGCCAGAATGAATTTTGTCATTAGAATCTTAGGGGAATCCTAGTGTGTTGATCTACTAGATTATATTTGGTCGCAGAACTGGGTGGTCTATGAGGGTCTATGTCAAATGGGTCATGATGTAAAGTGTCTTGAGGGTTAGAAAATGTTTTAATCCCCTCATAAGTCCTAAGTCCTAGGTTCTAGGTGATTTTTCCAAAGGCTAAGTTCGAGGATCCAAAAATAAAAATAAATAATTAAAATAATTAAAAATAAAATAAATAAATAAATAAAAATAAATAATATTTTTTTTTTGAAAAATAAAATAAAATAATAAAATAATAATAAGTCAAAGTTTTGAGTAAATAAATGCAAGATTTTAAATTTTTAATATATTAAAATGCATTTAAAAATTCGACGGATAAGATTAAAAGGGATTTGATCCTCATCGATGGTCGAGATCATCTTGACATGGATCACTCGAATTAGCTGTTGGGAATTTTTCCTTTAAATAGGGTGTTAGGGGTCATTTGAGATCAGATTGGATCTGAGAGTCTGGTGCTAAAGAAAGCTCTCTTGTAGTCATTTTTTGTGCAATAAAGAAAGACTTTGGGGTTAAAAATCTTACTGGTGTTACTCTTCTAGACGTGCTGTAAGATGATTTATTTTTCTGCATAATTTTATTTTCAGCCATTGCTTATAGCTTAATGAAGATTGATTTAGGCACAGGTATCTTGTTTGATTTTTGGGGTTTGAATGATAGTTTAGATTTTGAAATATAATGGCAGGGATCTCCATTTGATCTGGATTTCACTATTGTTTTCTCCCTCTATATTAATGGTTGATTTTTAGCTGTGTAGGAAATCTTAGTTTTGAGTTTACTGGGCATTAGGGGAAGTTCTCGGCTGAACCAACCAACTCTCGGATTGTGTTTCATGAAAGAGCCCAGCCAGTTTTTGATCTCGGGCTTATCATCTGAAATTTTTTATGAATGCATGAAGGGTTTTCTGAAGTATTTCGCATTAAAATTAAATTCTGATAATACTACTATGATTATTGACAAATCTGGCTGCTTAAGAGTTGAAAATCTGTAAATACTATAATTATTTAGCTGATTTAGGGTTTTCAGTTTTGTTTCCTACACATTATTTTTAGGTGTTCTGTTTTTTGCCATTGTAGGTTGCAGGTACAGGGTTTGAAAATTTTTCAGGGTTTCCATCAGGCAATTTGGAGCAGGAAGATTTAAAATTTTGATCAGGTTTTTAGACTGCGGGTTTGCAAACTGCGTTTTCATTTTTCATTGCTGCCTGGGGTTTTAATGCTGTAGAAAAATTTTGAATTTTTTTTAAAGGGATCACAATTTTTTTCCGCTGCCATACCCTCTGCCATTTCTCTCTTTCCATGCATCCTCAGCCATCACACAAACAACTACTCCATCCACACACCTGCAAAGGGTCTCCACACATTTCTTCTGCCCCACGCAGCTCGCTTGGCTCCCACGCTGCTGTCCAAAGCCAAATTCGTGGTCACTTTTCCTCTGCTCCACGCATAACCCATCGAACTGCCATACGCCTGATCCACACCTGCGTATTTTTCTCCGCCGTTCGGTCCCTCCATCTGCACAGTCTTCTCCAGCTTCTTCTCTATAGTAGCATAAACCCCAACTCTTTCTCCATCTATGAAAATTCCCATTATGTCCTCCATTTCCTGTGTCCAAACCTGCGTGATTTCCATTGCCTGCAAACAAAAATAGAAACATCTCCCTCCTCACATAGCTATTTCTCCATCATATCCTTCCATATCTCTCACATCCCTCTGCCTGCGTATTCCATTGATTGTCCGCTGCACCCTTCTACCATCCTCACATCCCATGTTCCACGCAGTCTTTTGTTGAGTTTAACTCTTCCTCGCTGCCACAAACTACTAAAGACAGCGTTTGCTTCCTTCGCGTGAGCCCCATCCTCATCTCCATTTGAGCTGCCTTCCATCAGCTCATGCTCCATTCAAGGTTCTTCTGCCACCGTCAAGCTTCCTGCACATTTGCAACAGCAAAAAAAACAAAACAAAACCAAAAAATCGAGTTTGGGTAAGTCGTATGAGTTCAGGTTAGCGTATTATTTTTATTATGTTTCCCCTTTTTTTTAATGAAGTATGTAAATCTTTAAAAAAAATAAAAAAGAAAAATCGATTTTTTTAGGTTTTGAATTGTACTCAGTTAGCTTCATATTTTGTTAAGTGTTAGTTTAATTTTTAGATTTTATAAATTTTACCCTTTTGCATATATTAGATCATATTTTATAGTCTTCAGATATATTATAGTTTACTTTTGTTTTAGTTTGATTTTAAAAATAATATCAAAAACATCATAAAAAATAAAAAGTCTCAAAAAGCATAAAAGGTCCTTTAGTTTAGTTTAGTTTTGTGATTCTAACTTTTTATTTATTTTTAGTTTTGTTTTATTTAAAAATCATAAAAATTAAAACTTAAAAAAGGCATAAAAAACTTTCTTTAGTTTTCTTTTATTTAGTTTTAGAACTAAATTTTAGATTTAGATTAGTTAAATATTTGACTTTTTTTAGTTCTAGCTTATTTTCTTTTTCATTTAGTTCAGTCTAGTGTTAATAATTTTAAGTTTCATTTTAATTTTTGCTTAGTTTAGTTTTGTTTTATAAGAGAAAAATGATAAAAAATATATAAAAATTAAAAAATATTTTGAAAAAGCTTAACTAAAAAATTGAAAATTCATTTTTGGAGTCTCTTGTGATATTTATGTTCCATTTCTCTATAGCTAAATGCACTTAAATGTTTATTTAAAATTGGCTAGATAAAAGTGGTAACTGGTCGGCATTTAAATTTTATGATCATTTAAAGCATTTAATTTTTCTTGAAGTTTAATTGTTGGATCATTGATAAAGCATTGTGCATTTATTGAATAGCTTGTATCGCTTGGGATTTTTGATGATAAATGATTGTTAATCATGGAATTATAAAGTTAATATTTGTGCAGCTTTTGATAAACAATTATTTAATCATTAACTCCATAAGGCACTGGTACTTTAATTTCCAAAAATCAATCAGGTGCTAAATCGCCTTGTTGTGTCTTCCAACCCAACTGATCCACAGTTGGTCTTCATTCATCCCATAGGGTCTACCCCCCTTAATCTCGGGAGACGGCTTAAACGGAGAGATCGAAGATCAGGGTGATAGCCCCCGGTCTGAGCATTGTTGTGACAATCTGTGCGACAACATTTTTTGGCATCGTTGTCGGGGATAGAGTTTTTCTGTCCCTGGCATTTCTGTCAGGCCAGGCAGTAACTCTCCAATAGGCAGTAAAATTGATTCGATTCATTTCATTAAGTAGGCTATTGTTATATACAAAAGGTTGTGACTGCTTAGTTCATCTTCTGATGACTGTTCACATTCCTAATTTAACTATTTACATAAATTCACCCAATCGTAAGGATTAGGTGTCAACATTCCCCCCTTAATCTGAAGGGATGTTGGTGAGTCCAAGCATCGTTCTGAATCTTTCAAGTTTTTCTCTTTCAAGCACTTTGGTGAAGATGTCTACAATTTGCTCATTTGTGGAACAATGATGGAGATGGATTGTTTTGGCTTCAACATGATGTCGGATCAGATGATATTTAGTATTGATGTGCTTTGTTCGATCATGGAACTTTGGGTTCTTGGGCAACTTTATTGCAGAGGTTCTGTCAATCATGAGTGGAGTTGATTGTACTTGTTTTACTTGCAAATCTTCAAGAATTTTCCTGAGCCACACAATTTCTTTTGTTGCTTCAGCTGCTGCCACGTATTCTGCTTCTGTTGTGGAATCTGCTGGAACTGATTGTTTGCGTGATCTCCAAGAGACAGCTCCTGATCCAAGACTCATAGCATATCCTGAAGTAGATACTCCAGTTTCTTTGTCTCCATCGAAGTCTGAATCAGAGTATCCAATCAAGCTGAAGTCGTCTACCTGTGTATACTTGATTCCAAGGTCTTAAGTTCCCTTCAAGTACCTTAGAACTCTTTTTGCAGCAGACCAATGTCCCTCACAAGGCTTTTGCATAAACCTGGAGAGGATTCCAATAGTAAATGAAATGTCTGGTCTAGTAGTAGTGAGGTAGATGAGACTTCCTACAAGCTGTCTATACTTTGTTGCATCCTCAAATTCCTTTCCTTCAATAGATGTGAGCTTTAAGTTTTGTTCCATTGGAGTAGAAAGAGGATTGCACTCTGTCATGCCAAATCTGTTTAACAAATCTCCAATGTATTTCTTTTGAGAAAGAAAAATGGATTTTTGATGTTGGGTTACTTCAATGCCAAGATAGTAATGAACATGGCCCAAATCAGTCATTTCAAAACTTTTTCCTAATTCTTTCTTTATGGATGCAATATAGCTTTCATTGTTCCCTGTCATTAAAAGATCATCTACATATACCACAAGATATACAACTGTTTTGCCAACTTTCTTGACAAATAAGTTGCATCATCAAGATCAAAATGATTGAAGTTGAGTTTCAGAAGATGCTCAGTTAGCTTTTCATACCAGGCTCGTGGTGCTTGTTTGAGGCCATACAAGGACTTCACAAGTTTGCATACTTTATGTTCATGTCCTTTCACAGCAAATCCTTCAGGCTGGGACATAAAAACATTTTCTTTTAGATCTCCATTCAAGAAGGCAGTTTTTACATCCATTTGATGGACTTTCCAACCGTTCTGAGCTGCCAGTGCAAAGAGTGTCCGGATGGTGGCCCATTTTGCTGTGGGAGCAAAAGTTTCCTCATAATCGACCCCTTCCTTCTGTTCAAAACCTTTTGCCACAAGCCTAGCTTTGTGCTTGTCAAGTGAGCCATCAGCTTTGTACTTGTTTTTGTAGACCCACTTGCAGCCAATTGGTTTGGTTCCAAATGGAGGATCAACCAGCTTTCAGGTGCCGTTCTTTATGAGGGCATCATACTCCTTTTGCATTGCTTCTTTCCATGCATCATGAGAAGCAGCTTCTTTAAAGGAAGTTGGTTCAAAATCTGTAGACAAGTTCAATTCACAATCATAAGAAACATCCATATCAACAGGTGAATTAGAGTCATCTACATCACTCCATTTTGCCGGTTTGAATTTCTGGTTCCTGTTTTTCCAATTTCATCAGGATGAACACTTTCAGTTCTTGCAGGCCACTTGGGGGACCTTCTGAGATGAGTCAGCTACTTGTTTGTATGAGTTGGGAGTGAATCAAGATTGATTTCTCCTTCTATCAATTACATCACTTAAAAGCTCATCCCGTTGTGGTAGTTTCAGACGGGGGAGAATCTTTCTTCAGAGAAACTCCACATGTTGATCTAGGTATAGGAATCCCCCTTCAAGATGTGGACATCTGATTTTCAAATTCTTGAAATGATTTCGATTTTTTTGCGAATCTATCCAGCGATCAAGTTGCCGCTCAACAACAATGTCAGATTTGGATGATTCAAGAAAAATTACATCTCTAGATATAACAAACTTTTTATTTTCTTCATCATAGAGGCGGTATGCTTTGGAGGTATTTGAATACCCCAGAAAAATACACTTACGACTTCTAGCACCAAGTTTGTTTCTATGTACCTTTGGTATCAAAGCATAACAGGTGGAACCAAAAATCCTGAGATGTTTGACCGAAGGAACATGTCCATACCACAATTAATAAGGAGTCTTGTTTCTTATAGCACTAGATGGACATCTATTCTTTATATATGCAGCACATAGAACAGCATCAGC
This sequence comes from Pinus taeda, assembly GCA_000404065.3. Lineage (NCBI taxonomy): Eukaryota > Viridiplantae > Streptophyta > Pinopsida > Pinales > Pinaceae > Pinus > Pinus taeda. The sequence continues at coordinate 137,091 of APFE030255450.1, forward strand.
CCAAAACATTATCTTTACATTTTTGAAAAAAAGCATGGATCGTACCATATTCAAGATTGTTCTATTCATTCTTTCAGCTACACCATTCCGTTGGGGATTATAAGGCACAGTTGTTTGATGTTTAATCCCATGTTGGCGAAGATATTGTTCAAATTCATTTGATGTATATTCTTTTCCATTATCAGTGCGAATAGACCCAATATGAGGTTGTGCATCATTTTCAATCCATTTATGAAAATTCTTGAATGTTAGGAAAGCATCAGATTTGTTCTTCAATAAATAAACCCAACACATTCTGGTGTAGTCATCAATAATGTCATGATATATTTATTTCCATTTGCAGAAGGAACAGGCATTGGTCCACATAAATCTGAATGAATAAGTTCAAGCTTCCTATGTGCTCTTGAATGTGAGTCATGAAATGACTGTTTGCTATGCTTTCCTAGAATGCAAGCATCACATTGCTTAAGTTTCTAGGAATTGTAGGCAAACCAGCAACACCATTTTTCTTCAATAAACGGAGACTGTCATAGTTTAAATGTCCAAATCTAGCATGCCATAATAAACTTGATGGAAGTGTACCTTCTTCATGATGAGAAATATATGAGAAATGTTGTTTATGAGCAGATTTTCCTTGCAGTTTGAGAAGTCTTTCTTCTTCTGTTCCCCTCATGACAAGTGAGTGATCAGATGATTTTCTCACCTCAAGATTGCCATCAAACATATGAATGGAGTGACCTTGCTGGCGGATGTGGACCAAGGACAACAAGTTTCTCTTGTGCTGTGGGAGATATAAAACATGATCAAGAAGAAAGTCTGGGAGACCAGGCAGTTGAAGCCTGATTGTGCCAAGCCCTGATGGCTTGATTTTTTATTGATCTGCAAAGTAAACTACTCGATCAACATTGTCAGTGAAATCTTCAAAAAAGTCTTTTCTATGAGTCATGTGACAGGTTTCTCCTGAATCAAGCAGCCAGTCATTTTTCCAGGAAGCAAGTGAAGTGTTA
>APFE030255450.1:138862-182448 GCA_000404065.3 Pinus taeda
CTTATTTACAAATGCTGCGATTAATGCATACGCTTTGTTGTTCTTGTTTTCCCAGATGGCAAGCTCTTTGTCTGATGAAGGCTTTTCTGGGTCACTGTCTCCTTCTCCGACACACACTCCTTTCCACAGCTCATTGAAAATGAGGGTGTGTTGTACCATCCGGGACCAGTCAGGATAGTTCTCCTTGCCAGTGAGAACTATTCCTATCATAGAGATGATTGAATGCATTGTGTAAAAGGTTACTTCTGCTGATATAAAAAACTCTTGCTGATATATTAATGCTTCTGATGGCGAAAAAAAATTTTGCTCTTAAAAAACTTTGGCTGCTTTAAAAAATGATTTTGATATGGAGAAAAAAAATCATTTGAAATTCTGCTACATATATCACCATATATATATCTCTGCAAAAATCACCATATATAATATATATCTCTACTTTATATCACCATATATATCACCATATTCAAAATTCTGCTACATGTATCACTGCAAAAAAATTTGAGCGCTTCACTGTAAATATTGTGGAGTGTATACACGGCTAACTGATGAGTGGTTTAAATGTTTTTCATCACTTTCATAATATTTCTTGGAACAAGGATAAAATAGGCTACTGTATAGTGATGATTTCACGCAGATATCAGATATCCCTCTTGAAGATAGAGACAATATCAACGATATCAGTACTAGTAACATCAGCTATGCATACATTTCAACTTCATGACTCCATGCAATCACATACATCACTGCAGAAGCAACTGCTAAAATAGTCAACCCTTCATCTACATTACAGAAATTAAAGCGTTCCTCTGTATCATAAGAATACATTTGATGTAGCTCTCCGGATGGCAAGAACATGTTGCCTTCATTTCAAACGGCCGCTTAGTTGAAGACCCACTTTGGAAAAGCTTGGTTTCAAAAAACTCAGCCTTCTTTGACACTTGAAAATGAAGTAAAATAGGATTTCTGGGAGGCTCCGCTCCAGCCGAATCGATTATATTTAAGCTTATGTCGGCAGTATTCTTGTATCCAAAAATACTTAGTGGTTGGTTTGTTACTCTCGGTGCAACGAGAACATTCCAAATTGGTGCTTCGGCATTCAGAATAATGGTGGAATTCGAGGATTACCAGCCCATTATGGCGGAGAAATTGGGAGACTGTGAGGACTGTGTAGATGAAACGCTAGGGAGACTTCATAACTATGATTAAACTTGTAAATAGTACGCAGAAAACTTGTAAACAGTACGCAGACTACATACCATACGTTACCAATTCCAAATATGCATTAATACCTCTGACGTGAGGCGTTTCAATTCATATACGCGCTAGTGCTGTCAAGCATTTCAATTCGAGGTGTTATCAAGGTAGACAACGGCGCCAACAGAGGATTCAGGTACGCAGTCTTCAGGCAGGGAGGCGTTCTTTGAGAAGCCTATCACTCAGCAGTGTAGGCAGTGTGCAGGGCCAGGGAATCAATGTCAGAGTAGCGCTCAGGACTGAGCAGCTCTAAGGATAGCGGGAGTTACAACTATTTCTGGGACCTGTGCTCTGATACCATGTCAGGCCAGGGTAACTCCAGAATGAGCGGGAGAAAAACTGATATATTATTCATTAGCTAACACATACTTATATGCATAAACATGTCGAATCAGTTCATCTTGTTGATGATTTTCGAGTTCACCCATCCGTTTTGGATTAGGTGTCAACAATAATAACAATGTACTTATTTCTAAATAGCTTATAGTTTCAAGAAGCAAACATTTTATTTAGGATGGAAATTGGAGTATTGTATTTATGGTTGAATAATTTTTATGTGTTTACACTAAGAGGTATGTGTATGTTTTGGGCGTGAGAAGGAGAGACAAGGGGAGATAGAGATATAGATGGGGGGAGGGAAGAGGAAAGAAGACTGATACAAAGATAGGGAGGGAGGAAGAGATGTAGATATGGAGATAGAAATGTTAGAGAGAGAGAGAAGGTGAAGAGAGGGAGGGAGGGGAAATGGAGGGAGGTAGAGAGAGAGATAGATAGATATGGAAAGAGTGTGTATATTTAGGGGTTGAGATAGAGAGATAAAGAAGGAAATACAATGGGAGATAGAGATGTAGATGGAGGAGGTAGGGATGTGCTTACACTGCAATTAATACACATTCTATAATCTAATTACTTTGAAATTAATGTACATAATATATCTTGTTGCATCAAATCAAAAGTCAACATCTACACTAAAATCAATGCATCTAGTGCAAACAATCAAATAGGATTAGAAATCAACATCTATATTGAAATCAATGCATCTAGTGCAAGAAATCAAATAGGATTAGAAATAAATATCTACACTGAAACTGTTGCATCTAATGCAAGCAATCGAATATGAGTAGAAATCAAAATCTATGATGAAATCAATGCATCTATTGTAAGTTATTCAATATGATTAGAAATCGACATCTACAATAAAATCAATGCATATAGTGCAAGCAATAAAAAAGGATTAGAAATCAATATCTACATCGAAACTAATGAATCATGTGCAAGCAATCAATTATGAGTATAAATAAACATCGACATTGAAATCAATGCATCTAGTGTAAGGTACTAAATAGAATTATAATGCGACATCTACACTAAAACCAATGCATATAGTGCATGTGATCAAATATGATTAGAAATCAGCAACTACATTGAAATCAATACATCTGTTTTAGTGAAAATCTAAAATATTCATGAATTTATAGATATATCTAATATGTTTGGATTTCTCTCTGTGAGAATTTTTCTTATTCCCTCTCTCTCCATCTTCCATTCTGTTTCTATCTCTCTTCCCCTCTCCTTCTCTCTCTTCCCTTCCCTCTCTCACCCATCTCACTCTTTCTCTTGTTTCCTCTCTCCCCTTGTCATCTACATTTATACCTCCCTCTAGCTATCCTTATTTGTCTCTCTATCTGAACCCCTTAAACATATGCCACACTCTCTCTCTCTCCCCATATCTATCTATCTCTCCCTCTTCCTTTCCCTCTCTATCCCTTCCCCTTCTCTCTCTCTCTCTCTCTCTCTCTCTCTCTCTATATCTCTATCTCCCATCTATCCCTCTTCCTCCCTCCCTTTCTTTGCCTCTCTCTTCTACCCCTTCCCCCACCCCTTCTATATTTATATCTCCCCTTATATCTCCTTCTCACCCGCAAAACATACAAACTTTCTCTCCGTATCTCTCTCTCTCTCCATCCTTCTTCCTCTCCCTCTATCTCTCCACCTTCTCTCTCTCTCTCTCTAACTGACTCTCCATCTCTCCCTCACCACTCCCCGTCCACCATTCTCTCTCTATGTCTTTCTTCCTCTATCAACTCCATCTCTCTCTGCCCACCCTCTCTCTCATCTCTCTCAAGTCCTCTCTCTTTTTTTCCTTCATCTCTCTCACCTTCTCTGCCACTTCCCTTTATCTCTGCCCCTATCATATACACACTCTCTCACCATCCTCCAACTCTGTCACTCTTTCCCTCCCTCTCTCGTTCTCTCTCTCCCCCTACCCCCCACCTCCATATCTTTGTCTCCCCTTGTTTCCCTATATTTATCCTCTCCCTTTCTCCCTCTTCCCTTGTTTCCACTATCCCTCATTCCATATTTGACACTCCCTTATCACTCCCTCCCTCTCTCCCCCTCCTCTCCCTCTTCCTTCCTCTCTCTCACTCTATCTCTCGCCTCTATGTCTCTCTCCCACACTTTATTCTCCCTTCCATCTCACTCAGTTTCTTAAATATGATTCCATTGTATTATATTTAAGAAAGTATCTAAATTAATAAAAAACATAACTGGTTGTAAAATATTAAACATATATTTTGTATGCACACTATTTCATTTTTACTACATCCCCAGGTTGAAATCCCCTGAGAGAATCCAGATGGTATGACCATCATATTTACTACATGTTTGGCTGCTGGTTGGAATTAATAGGACTTAGGGACTAACAAAGGTTCCTGGTTACATGTACCTTTGTTTCCATGGCCTAGAAAAAAATGTCTTTATATAGATATATAAATCTATTTACATGTCTCAATATATAAGTTATTTTTTAACCAAAATGATATATTGAAAAATATATACATTCTCTTCTATTAAATCAGAACAAAACAAAATTCATAGTAGGTTTCACATGCAAGCGCTTGCATAAAACAAGAATGAAATAAATTAAATACCCTCTAATTCTAAAAGAATATAGAACTGTTACAAAATGGGAACTAATGAATACATATCCATATATACTTAAGTAGTACTTTTGAAGAAATTTTGGAAAATATTATAAAATATTCCATTAGACAAAGAGTAATACACGAAGAAGTCATTTGTAAAAAAGAATTATTAAACATTTGGAAGTTACCATTACAATTTCATCACACATAAAACTAGAGTGAATGCAAAACATATATATGTATGTATGTTCAATATCACAATAGGAGTAGAATTTATAGAATGTAATTAAAAGAAATAAGTAATAATTACCTATTGAAATAACAAGTGACCCTCTAAGGTCATTGCTGACTTGGGTTGCTCGCAAAATTTACAATTATTTATAAATTAAATAGTCATTTGAACTCTTAGCCTAGGAGGGTCTTTCCATTATACTTTAAGATGAGAATACTCATAACCTCGAATCTAAAAAAAAATCAAGTATGCAATAATTTTGGAAGTGGTCGTCTATAATAAGTTAATAACCAAATACAATCAATAGAGAGGGCTTAGGTTTCACAGCTAGACAAGGCTCACAAGAGTCAAACCAAAAAGATTTAGAATCTAGACTTCTTAAGTATTCAAAGAAGAAAATGTGAAAGATCCATAATTTCCTCAAAGACCTTGCAAGATCCATACCACAACATACCTCACTTGAAATACAAATCAAGTGTTCCATTAGTAAATTTTAATAAAATGTTTGCAAAAGGAAATAAGGAAATTATTGGAGGGCTATGATATTTTATCTTCAAGAATCGACGAGAATAGACCCTCCCATTCCAACACAAGGATTATCAATCGAAGACCTTGTAATTATTTTTAAAGACAACATGTGGATGAAAACCCTTACAATATGCCATGGAAGGTATTAGGCTCACCTTTGGGAAGAGAAACTATTGCAGTATCATTTCAGGTTTATTGTCAGAGGTCAAATAATAGTCTTCTAGGAAGAACCCTTATTCGAAGTTCCCAAACTTGAATGTACCAATTCATTACATAGATACTATGTTAGCATCGAAATTAAGGCAACTCAACCAAGAAGAAAATGTAATGAAAAAACCTACCCTCCCAAAATTAAAATAGGAACTAGACGTTTACCTTCAAATCATGATGACTGGAAGGTGTGCAGATGACCTAGACGACTATTATAAAGCTCTACTAGTAAATAATTCAAATTTAACTATTGAAGGAGAAGAAAAATCTCCAGTAGGGATTCAGGTAGTCGGAGCCATTTAGTCATTTGTCATAGTGAAAATGAGGTCATGATGGTGAGGTTAGGGTAGGCAGTTACCCTAACCAACTGCTAATAGATCCCCTTTGTATGACTATAGTGAGAATCAAAGATAAGTAGTGTTCTTGGAGGTAAGGGTACTCCTAAGATAATTTGAATGTTGAGGCAATTCATATTTATATAAATACTATGACTATGACTTGATTACAGGTTGGAAGGAGATGGTATAGGTAAGATGAATTTGTACAGTAATTTTTTATTGTCAATTGAAGTTTTTATATCTAATATTGAAGAAAATGATTATATTGGAAAGAGAATATTGCTGTCCAAAAACTCAAAATCCATAGAGATATGTGTTAGAGACAAGCTAAATACAGTTAGAAAAATAAAATTTTGAGACTTGGGTTGTTGCTCCGAAGAGAGTCTAAATGAGAATGTAGTTATATAATATATTCCCATGATAAGAGCTAGAGTAATAAATAATAAACTAATACAGGGAGGAATTTTTGGTGAAGCCCACGTTGAAATCCCTTGAGAGAATCCAAATGGTATGACCATCATATTTACTGCATGTTTGGCTACGAGTTGGAATTAATAAGACTTAGCGACTAAAAGAGTTTCTTGGTTACATGTACCTTTGTTGCCATGGACTAGAAAAAAATGTCTCTATATAGATATATAAATTTATTTACATGTCTCAATATATAAGTTATTTTTTAACCAAAATAATATATTGAAAAATATATACACTCTCTTATATTAAATCAACACAAAACAAAAATTCATATTAGGTTTCACATGCAAGCAGTTGCATAAAACAAGAATGAAATAAATTAAATACCCTCTAATTCTAAAATAATATAGAACTATTACAAAATGGGAACTAATGAATACATATCCATATATACTTAAGTAGTAATTTTGAAGAAATTTTGGAAAATATTATAAAATATTCCATTAGACAAAGAGTAATACACGAAGAATTCATTTGTAAAAAATATTTATTAAACATTTGGAAGTTACCATTACAATTTCATCACACATAAAACTAGAGTGCATGCAAAACATATATATGTATGTATGTTCAATATCACAATAGGCACAAAATTTATCGAATGTAATTAAAATAAATAAGTAATGATTACCTATTGAAATAACAAGTGACCCTCTAAGGTCATTGCTGACTTGAGTTACTTGCAAAATTTACAATTATTGACAAATTAAATAGCCATTTAAACTCTTAGCCTAGGAGGGTCTTTCCATTATACTTAAAGACGAGAATACTCATAACCCTGATCTAAAAAAAATCAAGTATGCAGTAATTTTGGAAGTGTTTGTCTATAATAAGTTAATAACCCAATACAATCAATAGAGAGGGCTTAGGTTTGACAGCTAGACAAGGCTCACAAGTGTCAAACCAAAAGGATTTAGAATCAGGACTTCTTTAGTATTCAAAGAAGAATATGTGAAAGATCCTTAATTTCCTCAAACACCTTGCAAGAGCCATACCGCAACATACCCCACTTGAAATACAAATCAAGTGTTACATTAATAAATTTTAATAAAATGTTTGCAAAAGAAAATAAAGAAATTATAGGAGGGCCATGATATTTTATCTTCAAGAGTCAACAAGAATAGACCCTCCCATTCCTGTAAAGGAGCACTAGGATTATCAATGGAAGACCTTGTAATTATTTTTGAAAGACAACATGTGGATGAAAACCCTTACAATATGCCATGGAAGGTATTAGGCTCACCTTTGGGAAGAGAAACTATTAGAGTAATCTTTTCAGGTTTATTCTCACATGTCAAATAATAGTCTTCTAGGAAGAACCCTTGTTCGAAGTTCCCAAACTCGAATGTACCAATTCATTACATAGATACTATGTTAGCATTGAAATTAAGGCAAGTCAACCAAGAAGAAAATGTAATGAAAAAACCTACCCTCCCAAAATTAAAATAGGAACTAGACGTTTACCTTCAAATCATGATGACTGGAAGGTGTGTTAGATGACCTGGACCACTATTATAAATCTCCATGATCACTGGAAGGTGTGGTAGATGACCTGGACCACTATTATAAAGCTCTACTAGTGAAGAATTTGAATTTAGCTGTTGAAGGAGAAGAAAAATCTCCAGTAGGGATTCAGGTAGCCGGAGCCATTTAGTCATTTGTCATAGTGCAAATGAGGTCATGATGGTGAGGTTAGCGTAGGTATTTACCCTAACCAATTGCTAATAGATCCCCTTTGTATGATTATAGTGAGAATAAATGGTGATTAATGTGCCAACAAGTCTCCTCCACCTAGGATGCTATTAATGAAAACCCTATTTCCGGAAAATTAGATCAAAAGATCTATAACCATAAGAAGTGAAAAAGGTAATGACATAGAAATAATTCAATACAATACTTTTCAGCTTTCATATGCTAGCCACTATAGAATAATATAGCACATGCATAACCAAATTAATCTTGGTGGGCAAATAAAAATGTTTAAGAGGTATGCCAATACCTAGACACATAATCGATACATAGGATGGTTTCTATGCAAATCAGTTTGGAATGGGATGCATATGTGAAGTAATGAGATCAATAAGACCACAAAGGTTTTATAAAATTATTAGCTGTAAGTAAGGCCTCGATATTCATACTGAATATAAATAAAGTCCAAACTTTTATATGTGTGTAGGTTATAAGAAGACCATAATGGCTATATAAGACATACAAGTATAATAAATATATATGTATTAATTTCTTGGAAGGACTTCTAGCTAGTGAGACTTAAATTAAAGCTCGAGAAAAATCCAATATTTTGTATGGTAAGAAAACAAGAAAGAAAGTGAGTAATAAATAACTGTATATGTAGTTTGTAATATAAAAAGAACTTGCACTTTTATTTGAGATGATAATGTTGGGGATACTTTTGTCTACATAGAAATAAATTATTAGAGGTGAGCAAAAATATGTAACATAAGAGAAAGAAAAGTATTATATCGAGATAGATAATTTGCAAAAGAAAAAAGAATAGTAATAAAGGGAGATGTGACACATGAATATATTTGGCATGACATAAGACCTAAGAGACCTTATTGAGAGGAAAACCTAGTTGGGAGGTGAGGCTCCTCTATTCTCCTTCTCTAATTAGAAAATGGTTGTGAGTACAAAGAATTATGGCTTTTGGTTGATAGGCTATGATAGTGCACAAATCATCTTTGTGTGCTCTATATCCTATCCCTTTTGGCTAATATTGTGCATCCATGGAACAAATTCACTCGAAATAATGGAGCCCATTTTCTTCCGAGTGACCCAATTCTACTACAACCAGATAGCCTACTAGTGGCCTGGTTTGATCACCCTATCTATTAACAAGAGTTACAATATATACTCTTCTAGAGTCTTGTTAATTGTAATAATGTGGTCGGCCTATTTTTCTTGAATAATGGGGGATGACATATCATCCTCTCAAATTATTATGCCGAAAATAGGAAGGTTGAATTCCGAGTGGCATAACCTTCACATACAAACTCTGATTGATGCAATTCATTCACCATTATAAAGGTCTTTGTGTGTACAACAAGAAAAATTGGCGTGAATCTAAAGAGGCAAAGTAATTCCGTGAATAAAATGTCATTTAATGCCTCAAAATGCTCTGATAGTATTTTAGTCCCCAATTTGACACACTCGATCCTACTAGTAAAAGGGTCCTATGAGATGATTCTTCCAATTTTTTGATTTCGAAAGCATCGATATGGATGAAAAAAATTATAGTGATTAGGTGGATCATTTCTTTTTAAATCTTCCTTCTGTTCCTCTAGAATCCTTTCCTTAATATTATAGTTTTGCCCATTATTTCATTCATCCTCTATTTTGCTTCTTACATTTTATATTACTCTACCTACATCCTCAATAGGTGTTTGTTATCAGTTTTATGCTTATCTATTTTCAGTTTGCATCTTTTTCGTAGTTTCTTAAAGGACTTACTACATATCTCGAATATCTTGATTCCTAGAGTTTTATATTTGAATAGATATCCCTTTTCATGATTCTTTATCTCGATGATATTTGCTCCCTTCATGGCTTCATTTCCTTCTCCCTCCTCAACCATTTAACATGTAAATTGTAATAAAACTTATTATTTATTCTATTTTTATTTTATTTTTAATTTTTTTTATGCTCATATAGATCCAACTGTTGTAAACTTTGTTTGATAACATTTCTGATACCTCTCTTGATAAATCTGCTAATTGTTTTTTGATTTTAACACAAGATATAACTTAGCTTGTGAGTTGTCCTTATCTATGTTTATTATTGACTATAGATTAACTTTTGTTACCTTGTAAATTTTGATAGAAAATGCACTCTACCATGTCATTTGGTGACTCATTGAACCACAATGGGGAAGATTATATGTTAACCCCACCCTCATATGGTTTCCCCCTTCCCTCAATTGATTTCAACAAGGTTTTGTTTTCTACTAAGGGGATATGTGTTTGTTATAGTGTCTGGCATGACACTTGGGCTTAATTTCTCCATAATTATCACTATGTTCATGTGCTCAAACGTTATTTCAGCTCTTAAAAAAGCTAATGGTGATTCCCCTTCTTGTCCTAAATGCAATGTTTGCTATGGTTTGATTTTCTAATTTTTAATAGAATATAGTGTTAGGAAAATAAATAATAAATAAAAATAACAATTTTATAATTTAAAATTTAAAAGATTAAAGAAAAACATTTATTTTAGTAATAACTTACTTTCATTTTTTATGTCATGCCACTACAAGTTAAATTGTTCATTAAAAAACAGTGCCATCAGTAATAATTAAAATAATAATATATTTATTAATTGTTAAACATATAATTTGTATTTTTAAATTGCTTGAGTAGATAAGATAATAATTTTTTCCAACTATTTAAATTAATTTAATTTAAATTAATTTATTTATAAAGTTTTTAGAAAATACAAATATAAATGATTTATCTAGTTTTATAATATAATAATAATAATAATAATTTTATAAAATTTATTTAAATCTAAATTTAAATTTCATATTTCATTAACAAGCCTGCAAAAAAAACGATTGTCTAACACAAACATTGTGAAAACTGTCAACCTCTTTCACTAATAATTATCGGTGCTATTTTGAATGAAACAAAACGATGTATTCCGACCAACATTTCTAAGGAGATGGTTGTGGATTTGATAATAAGAGAGTAAACATTAGAATGTTTATGACCGTTTCAAACGGCAATAATACGTAGAAAATAAACGTTTACAATGTTTAAAACCGTTTCAAATGGAAATGATATATAGAAAGTAAACGTTAGAATGTTTACGACCGTTTCCCATGGAAATGATATAAAAATATGAGAAAGCCAACATTACGCTAGATTCAGCTGATTCGTTTCATCTTCTCTTAAATGCATTCGTTTCTTGATTGTTCTGATTCGTTTCATGATTGTTACGATGGAAATGAATGTTAACTTGACGATCATTTCACATGGAAATGATATAAAGATGTGAGAAAGCCATTGCATTGGGTTGTATCAGCTTCATTTTCGTTTGGGTTGTATCAGCTTCATTTTAGTTTGGTTAGTTGGTTTTTACAATCAGTTTTCTTTTACTGTTCTTTTGGTCATAGCAAAAACGTGTAGCTCGTTTTACTGGTTGATCTTTTCTACAATTTTTTTTGGTTGATAGATTTTCTTTCATAGCAGAGATGAAATTTGAAACTTGATGGGAACTAGAGCTAATGATAAGTGATATCAAAATATCGCTCCTTCTTTCACTTTTGCTTCTCATGAAAGATATCTCATACAATGAGCGAGGTAGCCATGAACACCACCAACGTTGTTTAAGGTCTGCAGTCGATACCCATTAGTGCGCTTTATTTTATTATTTGTTTTTCTCTTGAAGGATTTTTGGAATTGGTTAGTAGAGATCCTGAAGCTCTTATTGTTTATGTTAGGTCAGTGTTTGAGATCCACATCACACCAGGTTTGATGGTTTGAGAAGTTGAATTTTAATATGCAACGTTCGAGACATTGAAATTCCTAGCTATAATTCTGAATGAGCTCTATCTTCTACAGTGATCAGTATTGAATGGGATACATATTAAATTCCTAGCTATAATTCTGAATGAGCTCTATCTTCTACAGTGATCAGTATTGAATGGGATACATATTAGACATAATACTGATTAATTAATACATCGTCCTGCATATTTACGGGCAGGATTTTGGCTTCATGTTCTGTCCTCTATTCGAGTTCTGGTTCGCTCAATTCATTTCGTTTTTGGTACCCTTTGACGAGAAGTTCCTCTGGATTTTCTGGTCCACCAGCCTTCTCCTGGAATTCTCTATTTTTTCCCATTAGCGTTATCCATGTATTGAACTTTATGTATTGAACTCGACTCTGGATGATCACTAATTTTTGCTACTCTGTCCTTACGAGAGATTCTCCCCGTTTACATTCTCATTCTCTGATTTGCAATTTTTCTATCTTACATTTTCCGGCTAAGATAAAGATTGTGCATTTTTGAATTTGTCCGAAAAGATAAAATATGAACAGAATTGAAAAGGAGATGTGGCTCACAGGTGTGACCTGCACCTGGAGACTACACTCACAAAACAAAGAGATCACTTTCATACAATCTATTACCATCAATGAAAGATAAAATATGAACATAATTGAAAAGGAGATGTAGCTCACAGGTGTGACCTGCACCTGGAGACTACACTCACAAAACAGAGAGATCACTTTCGTACACTCTATTACCATCAATGAAATATTACATCATTTAAGTACAAATCCAGAAATCACGAAGTTGCAACCAAACTCCTAAATTCTAGGAACAAATCCTAAACTAAGGAGATACGTTACAACTATGTAACCATTTCTCCATTAATACAAAATAATATTTAATTATTTTCAACTCCCCGCTTAATGGAGAAAGGGTTCTCGCTTAATGGAGAAAGGGTTCTCCTGGACTCCTAACATCCCTCTAAACAATTCAAACTTCAATCGTGCAATAGGCTTTGTAAAAATATCAGCCACATTGTCACAAGTTTTACAATATTGAACAATAATTTCCTTTGACTGTACTTTCTCTCTCATAAAATGGTGCTCAGTGTCTATATGTTTGGTGTTTTTATGGAACGCTGGATTGTGTGCCAATTTAGTGGTACTCTGGTTGTCGCTTTTGATGGAAGTGGAATTCTTCTGTTCTTTTCCTGCATCATTGAGAAGCCTTCTCAACCTGACTACTTCACACGTGACTGCACACAATGCTTGATACTCAGCTTCACACTATGAAAAAGCTACAGTACTCTGCTTCTTACTACTCCATGCTATGACTCCGGATCCTATATTGAATGCGTAACCTGTGATGGACTTTCGATCATCTAGGTTACCTGCCTAGTCCGAGTCTAAAAAAACTGGTAGAGTAACATCAGATACGTCAGTGTATAGAATACCATAATTAATAGTACCACAAAGATACCTCAACACGCTCTTTGCTGCGATCCAGTGACTTTCAAGCGGTTTGACATAAATTGGCTCAACACACTAACAAAGTATGCAAAGTCAGGTCTGGTTGTTGTAAGATATATCAGGCTGCCAACCAACTATCTGTACATTGTGGCATCAACCTCTTTAGTGCCATCGTCACTTCTCAACTTCAGATTTTGCTGCAAAGGTGTCGCTGTTGATCTACACTGATCCATACCAAACTTTTCCAATAGATTTCTGGCATACTTCCCTTGGGTAAGGAAAGTTTTCCTAGTATCTCTACATACTTCTAATCCTAGACAGTAATGAAGGCTTCCGAGATCCTTCATCTCAGAAACTTGTGCCATAAGCCTTTTGATTTCTCTGATTAAGTCATCTGCATCTCCTGTTACAATCATGTCATCCACATACAAAGAAATCAAAATAATTTGCCTCTGATTATTGTACTTGGTATACAGATTTGGGTCATTTAAAATTCTATGAAAACCATGCTCTAAAAAGAAAGAATCAACCTTTTCGTACCAAGACCTGGGTGATTGCTTTAAACCATATAAAGCATTTTTCAATCTGCAAACTAGATGTTCCTGCCCCTGCTTTACAAATCCTTCTAGCTGTACTAAGTAAATTTCCTCTTTTAAATCACCATTTAAAAATGCAGATCTAACATCAAGCTGGTGTAATTCTCAATTACATTTAGTAGTTAAATCAATAAGCATTTTGATTGTATTTAACTTTTCTAGAGGTGCAAAAGTATCATCAAAATCTATACCTTCCTGTTGTGAATGTCCTTTTTCAACCAGCCTAGCTTTTAATTTCTCTATACTTCCATCTGCATTCATTTTTGGTTTAGAAAGCCATTTACATCCTATATATGTTTTATTTTTAGGCAACTCAACTAAATCCCAAGTATCATTTCTAAGAATTGATTCAATTTCTTCATTCATTGCAGTCCTCCACTCCTTAAATTCACTGACTTCTTTGTAATTAGCAGGTTCTACAATGTTTAAAATATTTGACATTAAAGCATAGTCTCTCAATTTAGTAGGTAATCGAGTCTTCCTACCTGACCTCCTTAGTAGGGGACTTACCTCAACTCTGTCTATTTCAACGCTTGCATCATCATTGATTACATTATCTGCTACTTCTTCTTCTTGTTTCTGCTCCTACTCTTCATCTTCCTCACTGTTTTCTTCTATAAGCAATGGAATGTGACAATCACTGTTAGAATCCTCCTTTCCTTCTTCAACTTGTTCATGAAATATGACATCTCTTCTTGCAAAAACCTTGTGGGTCACGGGATTATATAACTTATATGCCTTGAACTCAGTGCTGTATCCAACAAATATACATTTCAGGGCTTTGGGGTCTAATTTCTTCCTATCTGCCTTAGGTATATGAGCATAAGCTTTTGACCCAAATATTCTTAAATGAGTAACTGCTGGTTTGAATCCAAACAATGCTTCAAAAGGGGTTTTGAAGCCTAAACATCTAGTAGGACTCCTATTCTTCAAATATACAACAGTGTTAATAGCTTCTGCCCAAAGACCATTTTATAAACCCTTACCTTCTAGCATACTCCTTGCGCACTCCACAAGAGTTATATTCTTCTGTTCTGCCACTCCATTCTGTTGTGGAGTGTGTGGCACTGTAAACTACTGCACAATCCCATGATGCTTGCAGAAATTCAAGAACTCTTCCAACTTGTATTCTCCCCCTTGATATGAGCGAAGAGTCTTTATCTTTTTTCCTGTCTGTTTTTCTACCATAGATTTAAACTCTTTAAATTACTGAAAGGCTTAACTCTTTTTACTCAGAAAGTATATCCATGAATATCTAGTGCAATCATCTGTAAACAAGAGAAAGTAATATGCTCCTCCTAGTGACCTAGTTTGCATAGGTCCACAAATATTTGTATGCACCAATTCTAAAATATCCCTTTCCTTTCTGTTAACATGAAAAGGGAACTCTTATCTATTCATTTTCTCTAATGCACATCCATCCCAATCCAGCTTAACATTATGAAAAATAGGTAGTCTATCAACCATACCTTTTCTCTGAAGTAAGATGAGGTCTTGCAGATTAAGATGGCTGAATCTTTGATGCCAGAGATCTTCAATTGTTGATCCGGCTGCAACCATTTCTTGTTGTGGCATACTCTTTGCATCTAATCTATACAGGCTCCCCATGCACACTCCTTTTGCAACTGTTTTCATCTGGCTATCCTTAATGACACAGTTATTCTTAAAGAATTGAACTTGCATATTCTGATCAGTAATCATTGAGACAGAGACCAAATTTTTCTTAATTCCTGGAACATACAATACATTTTTAAGATGTCTAATGTCACCACTAGGTAACTTTACAAGAATGTCACCATGTCCTTTGATCTCATATCCACTATCATCTCCTAGATAAATTTTCGACCCACATGAATTTTCTTCAAGAAATTCAAACCAGTGCTTCTTACCAGTCATATGTGAGGATGCGCCTGAGTCGACATACCATATCTCGTCCTCATCTCCCTTTGAAGCTAAAAGAGCACAATCGACTACAAATAGTTGAAGTTCGTGGTTGTGGTCCTCTTCTTCCACAACAAAGTAACCCTTATGTTTTCTCTATTTGTTTCTTCCTTCATCTGCTTGCCTCTTATAACATTCTCTAATCTGATGACCAGGTTTTCCACAGTAAAAACATTTCTTGATGGGAAATTCATTAGCAGACATACCTTTAAACAGTATCTTCTGAAATGTGTTGGCTCCTTTCTGCTGTTGTTGCTATGGTTGTTGGTGCTGGTGCTGCTTCCCTCTGTACTGTCTCCTTTTTGCCATCAGAGCAAGGTCATTGCTTTGAGTTTTCAAATTTTTTCGTCGCTCTTCTCCCTGTAGCAGGATCACAATCAGTTCTTCAAATGAAGGGACTTTTTCACTTGCTGACACCCCTGTGATGAACGTCTGGTATTCATCAATCATTCTGTTCAATGTGAGCGTGACCAGATTTGAATCGAAAACTTTCTCTCCGATTGCTCCCAATCTGTCACTCAGATTCTTGACTCTAGCAATGAATCCAACAACAGACTCATTCTCCTCCATCTTCAATGCAAACAACTTTCCTTTAAGTGACAAGACACGGTTCGTATTCTGCATCTCATACAGGTTTTTGATTGGCGTCCAAATGTGAGCGGCCGATTTACAGTCTCTAGTATGAGGGTAACATTGTCCTTGACAGAAATTTTCAATATGGCCTTTGCTTTTGTCTCCATTTTATTCGAATCTTGTTCTTGTGTCGCTGTTCCTGCTCTCGGCTCATTTCCTGTGAATATCGCCCACGCATTTGCACTTTCAAGCAAACTCTGTATCTTAAATTTCCAGTTGTTGAAATTTGATTAATTGAGTTTTGCAGACTCATGGAGATATGATTCTAAACTGTTATTCATATTGACTTATACCAGATACAAACCTTTGTTTTGCAAAAAAAATTGTACCTTCAATGTGCCACCACCGGGCAAGTCCGATTTGCTCCCACGGAACAGATCTGTAACTTCAATGCGCCACCACCCACCAGGCAATACGCCTCCACCAGGCAAGTCCGATTTGTTGCCACCGACCAGATCCGGAACTTCACTGCACCAGGCAATACACCTCCACCGGGCAAGTCCGATCTCCTGCCACCGAACAGATCTGGAACTTCACTGCGCCACCACCAAGCGAGTGCGATCTGCTGCCATTGAGTAGATCAGGAACTTCAACATACCACCATCGGGCTACTCTGATATCTTGCCACCAAACAGATCCACAAATTCAAAGTGTCACCACCGGGAACCTCCGATCTGCAAAGAAAAATTGCAGATTTTCAAAGAGAAAGAGGTTGGCTCCTTGGCGCTCTTCAACAGCTACATATCCACGCCATAAGTAGATAAACCAAATAAATGAAGTGTCACGAAAATTTGCACGATTAACAGCTACGGATCCGCGCCAATGGCGTTTATTTTTTGTTGGCGCGCTTATCAGCCTCAAACCTGCGCCAATGGGTGCGTCTGTTCCCAAAAAACTCGCGCCAATCCGCTTCTGGTCAAAAAATGGCGTGCAACAAGTCCGAGCCAACCCTTTCTTGCACTCAGAGATGATGAGTCATCTGAGATTTGTCTTCAGGTGTTACTGCAGTCCATCCGATACTCCACTGCCACTACAGTTATCTAATCAATGATGCATCCTAAAAAAAATAAGGTTGTCCCTACTCTGAGATCTGATACATAGATAAAATATGAACATGATTGAAAAGAAGGAGATGTAGCTCACAGGTGTGGCCTGCACATGGAGACTACGCTCACAAAACAGAGAGATCACGTTCACTCTATTACGATCAATAAAAAATTACATCATTTAAGTAAAACTCCAGAAATCATGAAGTTGCAACCAAACTCCTAAATTCTAGGAACAAATCTTAAACTAAGGAGATACTTTACAACTATGTAACTATTTCTCCATTAATACAAAATAATATCTAATATTTTCAACTCAGAACAATATGAATAGAACCCAACCCAATCAACATGTGTGCAATTCGAAACTTTATATTAACAGTCACACAATTTTACGCAAACTAAAGAAAATTAGGTACAGATTGACATTGATATTCAAGGTAATAGACAAGTGTATATCTATATCTATTGTACCTGTAGTTTAACTTTATTAAGTAAACATGGCACGATTTCCTTTTTATTTTACCATGAGCTCTAAGCACGATTTTCTTTCTCAGAAAAACCTTTAAACACAGCGACAATGTCAACGACAATGTACTCTAACATATCCACAATTCGAAGACCATAAGCGACTGGGCATTCATCAATAATTATATCTTTCATCAGCGAAAGACCCTTTCCAAGGGCCAAAGAATTATGCAGTGCGTGTTGTTCTGCTTCATGTACTTGCACCTCCGAAATAGCAGGGGGAAATCCCAGCCCTCAATTTCTCTGGCTATGCATACAATTACACCATTATCCAACAGAACCCAATGATGCCCAAAAACAAATGACAATCCGTCATGACCGTTGATGAAGGCCCTTCTTAGCAATCCCGTGATTGAGATCTTCACTACTGATATCTATTGCAGCTGGTTCAGTAAACTTAATTCAAAGTACCTGAGAAGAATGGGGATTGCCACTGCCCTCCTTAACTTTACTCAAGGAAATGCAATAGATATCAGTAGTAAACAACTGAATCACTGGATTGCTATCCTGAGAATGGCCTGGATCGAGGACCATGACTTTATTGTCACGTTTCTTTGGGGTATCCGTGGGATGTGTTGGTTGATGCTGTAATTCTATGCATATCAAGTGAAATTGAGGGCTGGGATGATGGCCCAGTATTTTCCAGGGGCAGGGGCAAGTGCATGAAGCATAACAATAGGCGCGCATAATTCTTTGGCTCTTGAAAACGGTCTTTTCTTGATCCAAGATCTAATTATTGCTGAAAGCCCAATAGCTTCTGGTGTTCGAATTGTAGATATATTAGAGTACATTGTTGCTATGTTTAAACGTTTTTCTTACATCCACATCATAGAGTTCATGGCAAAAGCAGAACCAAGGCATTAGATGATGTTCACATGAGAATCGCGCAGCTCGGATTCGAAATCAGTGTAGCCTGGTTCAAAAGTGAAGCACCACGGGTTGATGTGTGCATAACATCTTGAAATATTGAGAACTTTTTCTTTTCTGGTGTCACTTTGACGTAGATGAAAACAATTTGTAAGATAAGCGACACAGTATATTTAAGAATGTTAATCTACCCGTACAATATATATACACTTGTCTATTTATGATTGTAACTTGCTTTAGTTTGTTTGAAATTGTCTGATCATTTTCGAATTGCACACAGGTTAATTGGGTTCTATTCGTATTGGTCAGTGTTATCTTAAATATTTCTACAATTAAAGCATACATATCTGTGTGCCAAAAGCATAGTGCATGATTTCTATACGCACCAAAATGCTCCTCTTAGCCAGAGAATGTAAGTGAGAAGAACTGAAAATCACAGAAATTAGGCGGCGAGAATCGCTCATCGTTATAGAATAGCCAAAATTAGGGATAATCCAGAATCGCGTTCAATACAGAGATAATACCCAGGGACAAAGAACAGAAGGATTCCACTAGGAAGTCCAGTGAAATTTTTCTTAAGTATGTTAGACAATGAAATGATTTGGGGAAGGTTGTTTTTTTGGAATTGTAGGTATGATCTGTTGCGTCATAGTAAACATTTAGGCTTTTGGAAACTTGTGACATAAACTCCATGTTTATTAAAATGAAGATTATTTCAATTTCTGTTTATGACATCTGGTCTATGCCTAACCTAAAATACATTAGGTTTTGGGCGACGGAGACCAATCTTCTCTTTCCTATTAATTTGACATAATGTGAAATCACTAAATTTACCAAAAATGTCTTCCCTTAAATGACATTTATGGTGAGTCTATCACATTGGATTTGGATAAGCCAAATGAAATGCATGACTAAAAATGTTGGTGGGTCGCGCAAAATTAGTTGCAATATTAAAAATCTCGTATGCTGGAATATTTTACTGGCTTTCCGCAATGAATTTTTGAGAGATATGGCATACACTATGGTTTCATTTGACAAAATAACGCAGAGGGCACTTTCCAAGATAATATTTTCCTTTTACAACAGTTTGTTCGATTTTCTTTCAGAAGATCGATAATGTAGAATTTGCATGTAAATGTGAACATTCCCAGCAATGCGACACATGATTGATGTTGTTCGAACAAAGCGAGAAATTGAGTCTCACAGTAAATATCTTAAATTTGAAAATTTATTTTCGTTGTATGAATTCTAGTTTACATTGTTTCCGATAAAATTTAACGTCTTAAGCTTTTATCTCGGCTACATTGCATTTAATATTTCGTATTTGATGGTTAAAGTATTTTTCTTTGATGTCAAAATTTGTTTTCTCTACTACATTTGAGGATTTGGACTATTTCGGATTTTATGTTTGACGGGTAACGTATTTTTCTTTCTTGTCAAAACATTTGACTTCTTATTTGAAAATTATTTGAAATTATGAACCGGCGATAGTGCAATTATTTGAAATTATGAACTTGAGTTAGTGTGAGATTTGTAGTTTGAGTTTATTTTAAGGCTATGTAGGGCGAGTTTGAGCTTTCTAGTGAACGAAAATCTTGCTGATTTCAAGGTATTTGATTGAATTTAATGTTATATATGTTTTCCAACATTTATAATGAGAGTTGTGATTTTAAGAAATTTTGTAACAACGCATTAGAGGATTTTGTCAAAACTTATAAGAAAAACTGTGTAGACTATTGTAGGCAGTGAATTGATTCAAAAATGATTACCTTCCGTGTAAGCAGTTCTGTACAACCCGCAGAAGGCATGACAAAGTTCGAAATTGGTTCTGCAGCGGGCCTTTGACCATTATTTGACAAATAAACGGTGGAAAACAAAAGTAGTAGTAGTGATAATTGCATGGTGGAATACAAACAAAAAAATGTAAACAATGTAAACAATTGTAGACTGATTCAAAAAAAGACACCTTCGTTGTAAATATAATGCTTGGAATATAACAGAACTAACAATAACACAACTCACTTAAGGTTCTATTACAAAATATATTTCTTAATAAAATTTGAAAAACAAATATGGATAAGTAAAACATATTTCAAATAAGAAGGAAAAAATACAAGTTCATTGTTTATGTGGAGAGTCAGGTCGCTCACTCCTGCTTGTTCTAAATATAATATTTGGAATGTAAGAAAAGCAACAATAAAACAATTTCACTTAAGGTTCTATTATCAAACATATTTTTTTATAAATTTTGAAAAACAAATATTGATAAATAATACATATTCCAAATAAGAAGAAAAATTTACAAGCTCATCGTTTATGTGGAGTAGGTGGTTCACTTGCATGCCAACATTTTTCCACGCTCTCCACTTGCAAACTTCTAATACCAATTAAGTAGGTGGCTCACTTGCACACCAATAGTTTTGCACACTCCCACTTGCAAACTTCTAGTAACAATTAACAAACATTCCACATCATGTTATCTCTATTTGCCTTGTCATGCTGCCTAATCACGTCTTCTCCATTTTCACTGTCATGGTGCCCAATTATAATGTAAGACAACTTCTCCAATACTTGTGCAACACTTTTACTTAAATCTTCATCTCCAAAGTAATTTGTGGCAATAACCATTATTTGAGGTTTAAAATATGCGTATTCTCGTGTAAGTTTCGCAGGATCGCCAATCTATTGCTAACTGAATTTGGAATTCTATATAATTTGAGTGGAGTACTCAATTTCTTTGTTGTCTAATTTCGATATGTATAGAAGTATATTCATATCTTCACCCAATGCAAATGTTGTGACAGAGTTCCCATTCACTTTTTCATTACTTACAGTTATCCTCTCTTGCTTTAGGATTGCTCCTTCAAGTTATCAAATAAATCATGTATATTAGCAATTTTTTTTAAATTCTCTAATTATGGAGGGTCGAGCTGAACGT
This sequence comes from Pinus taeda, assembly GCA_000404065.3. Taxonomy (NCBI): domain Eukaryota; kingdom Viridiplantae; phylum Streptophyta; class Pinopsida; order Pinales; family Pinaceae; genus Pinus; species Pinus taeda. Next base: position 160,350 of record APFE030255450.1, read on the forward strand.
GATATAATAAGTATGGAAATTGATGCAAATCTCTGCACATGGTTAACAATTACACTCCACACCAAATATTGTCCAACATTTTCTTCTTCACTTATGTTCGTTTAGGGTGATCAACTGGGAGGACGATCCTAAAGCATGAGAGGATCCTAAAGCATGAGAGGATAACTGTAGATAATGAAAATGTGAATTAGGACTCTGTCACAACATTCATTCACATTGAGTGAAGATATGATTATATTTCTATACATAGTGAAATTAGACCATAGAGAAATTGGGTACTCCATGATATGGAATTCCAAATTCAGCTGGCAACAGATCCCGCAACACATATAGGAGAATAGACATGACTTCAATTTTGAGCCTCAACAGATACTTATTACCACAAATTACTTTAGAGAGGAAGTTGTAAGTGGAAGTGTTGTACCAGTAGTGGAGGGGTTTTCTGAGGACAATGCAAATGGAGATGACATGATGTGTAGTGTTTGTTATCAGAACATGGAAGCTTGCAAGAGGGGAGCATGCAAAAATATTGGCATGCAATCATGTTTATCATTCACATTGCATTCTTCCATGGTTTAGGCTTAAAGTCATGTCCCACATGCATGCAAGAGGGGAGCATGCAAAAATATTGGCATGCAATCATGTTTATCATTCACATTGCATTCTTCCATGGTTTAGGCTTAAAGTCATGTCCCACATGCAGGAGTGAGCCACCGCTCCACATAGACTATGAGCTTGTATTTTTTCTTCTTATTTCGAATATGTATTCTTTCTCAATATTTCTTTTTCAAATTTGAAACAAAATATGTTGATAAACATTGCATTCTCCCATGGTTTAGGCTTAGAGTCATGTCCATATGCGGGAGTGAGCCAGTTCTCCACATAGACGATGAACTTGTATTTTTTTAATTTAGAATTTCTATTTTTTATCAGTATTTGTTTTTCAAATTAAAAAAAAAAAAACTATGGTTTATTATTACCAAAATTTCTTAAAATCACCACGCTCGTTAAATTCAATCATATTTTTGGTTCAGAAGAAACCTCGAACTCAAAAATGCCCAACGTAAGCTCAAAAGAAGCTCAAACTACAAATTTCGAACTAATGACGAGTATGTTATAATTTTATATCTTATATTGTGATAAAAAAATACAAGGTGTTTTATATCAAGCAGATCTCACTTAAAAGGAACCACTGCCACAGCCCAAAAATGAGGTACTGTTTAGTGGAATAAATCTTTTAGTTATAAGGAGATTTAATAGATATGATATCTAAATGGTTTTCTTTATCTTTCTGTGTATACCCGGCTCCAATTATTCCAGAGATTGAAAGTTTCGTTATCATTTTTAACTGAATTTTTTTCAAACCAATAATCTGTACACTACAGAATGTTTTAAGAAAATAGGCTGAACAATATACTGAATATTTACTGCATGAATTTTGAAACAATAAAATAATTTTTAAGAAAAAAGTAAAATCATGTAAATAAATTTGTAGATTTTAAAACTATTTCAAAACTTAAATGAAAAAATGAAAGTCGAAGTGACTTTATTCAATTGTATTCTTAATATTTCAAATTATACAATAATATTAAATTCAACTTGAAATTATAAATATAAATCGTAAAATCCTATAATAAAATAATCCTCTTCTTATTATTGAAACTTATAAAAAGATAAATAAAAATATAAGTGAGGAATGTTCCTGGTACTTATTTTATTTATTAATAATATATAATGGCAATATGATGGCAATAGTTAATTTTTGTTAATGTTTATTTTAATAAATTAATTTAATAATATAGTATTTTTAAAATTTTAAAATCATTTTAAATATTTATGTAATTGCAATTTGGTTTATGTAATTTTTAGTAGATGTATTGGTATAATGTAAGTATGTAATAATTTTCAATATTATTTTTCAATTAAAAAATTTAAAGTTTATTGAAATTGAGCTTAAACATTTAAATATTAGCTCCCATTAATAATAAAAGTGAAAATGATATTAGTAAACATTAAAATGGTTACCAAATTATTAATAAAATATAAATTAATGAAAATAATAAAATTCAATTTGTTATAGATAATTTATATCGTGTGCACACAAATATTACAAAAGTGGTTGACACTTGCTACGGTTTCATATCACCAAACTAACTCGATGTAGATATTCCCAAAAACCATAACTTCTTTCACAACCAAAATATTTTATAACAATATGACAAGATTTTTAACCATGGAGATTCACCCCCGCTTTACAATGGGTATTATTAACTTGTAAATAGGCTTTATTGCAATATCATGAGTCAAGACCACGGCTTACCAATACAGCCTACCCAAAAATATATAAATTATTTCATAATCGAAATATTTTATTAACAATATAAAAAGTTTCTTAACCATGGATATTCACCCTCACTTTACCATATATATTATTAACCTATAAATAAGATATCTTACAATACCATGGGCCAATACCATGGGTTATCACGAGATTCTTAATCATGGATATTCACTCCCACTTTGTCATTGATATTATGACATGGGCCAATAACATGACATATCAATACTACATGTCAAAAAATCATAACTTATTTCACATTCAAAATATTTAATAACAATATGAAAAGATACTTAACTATGAATATATACCCCCACTTTACAATGGATATTATTAATTTGTAAATATGATTTGTTACAATGTCATGGTCCAATATCATGACTTATCAATACCACATGCCCGAAAGCCATCAGTTATTTCATAATCAAAATATCTTGTTTTAATTTAATTTGATAACTTTTTTTCAATCCAATCTAAAAGGAAAAATGTTATAGGCACTTTTGAGATATATATCTAAACCCTTTATTCTCACAACTACTAAAAATATTTCCATAGAAATTAAATAAAGGTTTTAATAAAATAAAAAAAGGAATACTTTTATGTATAATGACGTGAACTTAATATAATATAAATAATATTATGAAGAACTAGCATAGCTCCATCCTAACTAAGGATCCAAGCGATGAGAGCAAGCGAAATGATTAACAATAATAGAGGAAGATATAGCATGATTTTCTTAAGTTTTTCATTATTGTATTTTCTTTGACATGATTTATCCAAAACACAAGTTTAATATTTTACAACCAATTCAAACTTTTAAATTTAAATACTTTCTTAAACATAATAATATGGGATCAAATTTAAGAGAGAGAAGAGGGGGATAGTAAAAAGGTTGGAGGATGAAGATAGAGAGAGAGAGAGAGACGAGGAGAGGGAGAGAGAGGAGAGAGAATAAGGAACAAAGAAAGGAGGGTGATAGAGAAGGAGAGAGGGAGAGACAGAAAGAGAGAGGATAGAGAGATAGAGAGATATGAGGAGAGGGAGAGAGAATAAGGAACAAAGAAAGGAGGGTGATAGGGAAGGAGAAAGGGAGAGACAGAAAGAGAGAGAGAGAGAATTAGAGGGGGAGAGAGAGAGAGAGGAAATAACAAAGGCATAGAGAGATAGACGTGGAGAGAAAGAAGTGAAAAGGGAGATATGGTGAGAAAATGAGGTATGGAAGAGAGGAGGGAAGAAAGAGAATAGGAGAGGAGGGATATAGGGATATCGTTGAAAGATTTAATTAGGTTCACTCTTCATAGTGAATCGTGTTCTCTTGATTTTGTATATTTGACGTAAAAGGAAAAAGAAGAAAAAGAGTTATTATTTTATAAGCATGGGTTTCATGCTCAAGTTAATTAGGTCAAGCATATTCTTCATGCTTTTAATTCTTTTAAGGTCAAAATATTATTTTTCATAAATCAAGAGAGTCATTGTCATGTATATAATATCCTAGTGGCCATTTTGCATCAAAAGAGAATATTTATTTTTGTGTTTAAAGTGTCAAAAGAATCCTCCAAGACCAAGTCAGAATATCCTGAAGAACTCACCTATGAAGGCCTATTCAACCACATTGAAAGTTATATATAGAAGTGAAATTCATATTCATTTAACACTTTCAATCGCTTAGTTCGATCTACAATAGAAAGAAGAAGAAAGGAAGTGTGAAGAGACTAGAAGAGAATAAGAAACCTTGGTGAAGGAAAGAAGACATAATTCTTAACAATTTCTGCTCACATGTGCAAAAAGGAAAAGGGTTTTTGAACTATTATAGTGTTGAAATTTACAGACTAAGTTGCAAACCTGTAGTGGAGGGTCGAAACTATGATTTGACCAACAAAGGAGAAGTTTGAATTTCATTGAATTTGTTCACTTAAGCTTATGTGAAGAAGCATTTCTTGGAAGAATGACTTGGTGCTTGGAGTGAATCTTTGTCTTGGTCTAGAGGTCTTGAAGGTCTCATTTTGTCTTCGTTCTGTAAGAACAAGAGAATTCTAACTAGGTTTTCCCCTAGGAGGGGTTTTTCCCTAGGTGAGATCTTACATATTATGTTTCATTGTTATTGTGATCTTTGTGTTCTTTATTGTTTGATAGTTTCTTGATGAAAAGAAGACATAAGAAGACAATATAATTAAAAATTATCACAAGTTGTTATCAAAGTAAGAAAATATTTTATTCCTTTTGATTTTCTAACAGAGAAGGGGAAGAGAGAGAGAGAGGGATTCACAAAAATGGAGGGGAGAGTGAGAAGGAGAGAGGGAGGGAGATAGTGAAAGAGTTGGAGGGAAGAGGGAGAGATCGAGTTATGGGGGTAGAGACATAGGTCAAGGAGAGAGAAAGAGAGGGAGAGGAAGGAAGAGATGAATCAAAATAGAGAAGGGGAGAGAGGTGGAGTTTGAGGGGGAGAGAATAGTAGAGGGAGAAAGGTGGAGAGAGAGGGAGTAAGAAAGGAAAGATGGAAAGAGTTAGATAGAGAGAGGAGGGAAGAGAGAAAAAGAGAGAGAAAGATGGAGAGAAGGGGAAGAGAGAGAGAGGGAGAGGAAGAGAAAGACGAAGGGTGAGAGAGAAAGATAGATATGGAGATAGAGTGTATATGTTTGGGGGTCGAGATAGAGAAATGGAATAATAATGAGACACATAGATACAAATATAGATATTATATAGTATTGTATAACCAACATAGATCCAACTTATCTCGGGATCTATCAAGTGTTGAGATTCGATCCAACTTATCCTTGAGAGATTTGATCCCTCTCAGCGCTTCATAGATCAGGGTTTAAGATGGATCTAAAATATTAAGTGAGGAAATTTCTCCATCTACAAAGTACTTATTTTATTTATTTATATATATAATTGCGCAATTTAGTCAACAATAGGCAACTTATTTCTAATATTTATTTATTAGATTTAGTTTAATAATATAGTAATTTTTTTTTGATTTTAAATAGTTTAAAATTATTTATGTAAATGTAATTTATAATTATATGAGTTAAATTAGTTTTATATTTATTGCCTAAAATGTTTGTAGGGTGCAATTTAATTAGTTATTTCCGTGATATGAATTATTATGTAAACCAAGAGACAAAAGGTTCAAATCCCCTAGAGTAGCCCAATCTACAGAGACGACAATTGGTGGGCCGCAGGTATAGTAGTTCTAGCTAAAATCAACCCCATGTCACTCAAGTAAGAGAATGACCGAGTTGCTAATGCCACTAGTGTGTGTGTGTGTGTGTGTATTAGTAGTTTCATTTATTTATATAATTGGTGGACTCTCAAATTAATAAAATTATAACAAAAAATTAATAATTATATATAAGTTTGAGTTAGTCATTAGATGGGTTTACTAATTTACCATGTGATGAATACTATTTAAAGGTATGGGTAATACGATGCAAGAATACGAGCTAAGATTCATCATAACTGTTTATAATATCAACCTAGATCCATCTTAACATCGTATCTATCAAGCACCGAGAGGGATCAAATCTCTTGAGGTGAAAACCTCTTTTTTGAGTGCAAGAAGTGAGGAAAGTTTTGCAGTTCAAGAAATTTGATCCCTCGGAGTGCTTGATAGATCCTGTGTTAAGATGGACATAGGTTGGTTTCAATCGTGTGCGGTTATAGAAAAAATTGTTGAACATCCAATTATTTTTATCATTTTAAACATGCTAAATATATCTAATATTAATTTGGTCAATTTAATTTAAATTTTTCTTATTTACCTCAGTTTGCTGAGATGAGAGAGACTGTTAGTAACTTGAATGAATAAAAATTATGAAATACAAATTTTGAGTGCAAAGTGTCAATGTGACAATTTTGATAGATATAAAATGTGAATACTAAGAATATAGTCAATTACAAACAATCCTCATTACAATCAATTAGAAACTATTTTTTATACTGTTCTTATTGTCACACTTATTAGTTTTTCCATTTTCTCATATCGATCATATGAAAAGAATAGTTGGAATCATAGAAAATTCAAATATTTTACTCGAGCTACTGTAGTAAACAACATAGCTTATCTATGTTGCTCTCCAATATTAATAGTAGTTTTATCCAAATTCAGTCATTGTCACTTATGAAGTGTTAAACCCCAAATAATTTTCAATTCTAAATATTTTCTAACAATATTGAATGATGGAAAATGGGAATAATAAGAATGTACTTATTTATAAATAGTTTATAGTTTCAAGAAGCAAACATTTGGGGTAAGCAAACATTTTATTTAGGATGAAAATTCAAGTATTATATTTATGGTTCAATAATTTTTATGTGCTTACACTAAGAGAGTGTGTTTATGTTTTGGGCATGAGAAGGAGAGACAATGTGAGATAGAGATTTAGATGGGGGGAGGGAAGAGGGAAGAAGACTGATGCAAAGATAGGGAGGTAGGAATTGATATAGATATGGAGAGAGAAATGTTAAAGAGAGAAAGACGCAGAAGAGAGGGAGGGAGGGGAAAGGGAGGGAGGTAGAGAGAGAGATAGATAGATATGGAGAGAGATTGTGTATATTTAGGGGTTGAGATAGAGAGATAAAGAAGGAAAGACAATGGGAGATAGAGATATAGATAGAGGAGGTAGAGATGTGCTTACACTGAAATCAATACACATTGTATAATCTAATTACTTTGAAATTAATGTACATCATACATCTTGTTGAATCAAATCAAAATTCAACATCTACACTAAAATCAATGCATCTAGTGCAAACAATCAAATAGGATTAGGAATCAACATCTATACTGAAATGAGTGCATCTAGTGCAAGAAATCAAATAGGATTAGAAATCAATATCTACACTAAAAGTGTTCCATCTAATGCAAGGAATCGAATATGAGTACAAATTAAAATCTATGCTAAAATCAATGCATCTAGTGTAAGGTATTCAATATGATTAGAAATCGACATCTACATTGAAAGAAATGCATATAGTGCAAGTGATAAAAAAGGATTAGAAATCAATATCTACACTGAAACTAATGAATCATGTGCAAGCAATCAGATATAAGTAGATATAAACATCGAAATTGAAATCAATGCATCTAGTGTAAGGTATTAAATAGAATTATAATGCGACATCTACACTAAAACCAATGCATATAGTGCATTTGATGAAATATGATTAGAAATAAACAACTACATTGAAATAAATACATCTATTTTAGTCAAAATCTAAAATATTCATGACTTTCTAGATATATCTAATATGTTTGGATTTCTCTCTGTGAGAATTTTTCTTATTCCCTCTCTCTTCACATTCCATTCTGTGTCTATCTCTCTTCCCCTCTCCTTCTCTCTCTTCCCCTCCCTCTCTCCCCCATCTCACTCTATATTTCTCTTCTTTCCTTTCTCCCCCTGTTATCTACCTTTATACCTCCCTCTAGCTATCCTTATTTGTCCCTCTATCTCAACCCCTTAAACATATGTCATTCTCTCTCTCTCTCTCCCCATATCTATCTATCTCTCCCTCTTCCTTTCCCTCTCTATCTCTTCCCCTTCTCTCTCTCTCTCTCTCTCTCTCTCTCTCTCTCCATCTATATCTTTGTCTCCCATCTATCCCTCTTCCTCCCTCCCTTTCTTTGCCTCTCTCTTCTACCCCTTCCCCCACCCCATCTATATTTATATTTCCCCTTGTATCTCCTTCTCACCCTTAAAACATACACACTTTCTCTCCATATCTCTCTCTCTATCGCTCTCTCTCTCTCTCCCTCCTTCTGCCTCTCCCTCTATCTCTCCACCTTCTCTCTCTCTCTCTCTCTCTCTCTCTCTCCCTCTCCCTTGTCACTCCCCATCCACCATTATCTCTCTATGTCTTTCTTCCTCTACCAACTCCATCTCTTTCTACCCTCTCTCTCTCATCTCTCTCAAGTCCTCTCTCTTTTTCCTTCATCTCTCTCCTCTTCTTTGCCACATCCCTCTATCTTTGCCCCCATCATAGACACACTCTCTCACCACCCTCCAACTCTGTCACTCTCTCCCTCCCTCTCTCCTTCTCTCTCTCCCATTTCCCCCCCTTCATATCTATGTCTCCCTGTCTCTGTCTCCCATTGTGTCCCTGTATTTATCCTCTCCTTTTCTCCCTCTTCACGTGTTTCCTCTCTCCCTCATTCCATCTTCAACACTCCCTTATCACTCCCTCCCTCTCTCCCCCTCCTCTCCCTCTTCCTCCCTCTCTTTCACTCTATCTCTCACCTCTATGCCTCTCTCCCACACTCTATTCTCCCTTCCATCTCACTCAATTTCTTAAATATGATCCCATTGTATTATATTTAAGAAAGTATCTAAATTAATAAAAAAACATAGTTGGTTTTAAAATATTAAACATATATTTTGTATCAATCATGTTAAAGAAAAGTTCCCATTGCGTGACTCACCCGTCAGTCCAACCTTCAATTTTTTACTTTCTCATCCTTGTAGGCAGTCTCAGGCACCCATTAGTCATGAAGCCAACTCTAGGCCCAAACATCCTCCGCCACTCTAAAAAGGTTGTCGCCGTTGGCAAAGTCTTCCCAACAAACTCCATTTCCAAGACCATCATGTCAACAAATATATATCTCTGCCTATGACATCCTCCATGCAAATCCTGTCACAACTCTGCAACAACATCATGTGTTGGTACCCCTCATGATGATGAGTAATCAAGGAGCTAATTTGACTGTAACTTCTCCTCCTCAAGAACACATGCATCTCACATCATAATGATTGTCATCACATCATGTTGTCATATGAACCTCCCATATATCTCAGCTCCATAGATTTTTCATCACTTCAAGGGTTCTCAATGTTATGAGAAGATGAAAATGAGCCCATCCTCCATGCCAAGTTCAGAAACATAGTGGGGATGGGAAGGTTGGTGGCCTTCCATCTACATCCTCATCCCGCTCCAACATCTTGATCCAAGTGTCAACATCTTCCTCATATACTCTCTACATGTATTCCTCTCAGTCCTCCTTTCGTAAGGTCTCCAGTTTCACATTTTTGCACTCCTCCATTGCCTCTAGTCTGCTTGCCAAGTCTAGAACCCTATCAGACAATGTTCTAGTAATATTTTCTTTCTCCATGTGTTTTGGATCCATTTGATTCAAACTCTCACAGATTTCCTTGTTTCACTTGACCTCTTCCACACCCATTGTTGTTATCTTACATTCACCCCTCGTGGCTGCCATGGTAGTGATACTAAAAGGTATATCTTCCCTTCCATTGTAAATATGCAACTTCCTCAAATTTGGCATGATCATAGCCTCATACTGCTTCATGAACTCCGTGCCCAAAAGTGCTTCAAAATCATCCTTCCACATGATTGTGAAGTCAACATTTCCTATCCATTCACAAATCTTCACTTCCACAACATCTGCCACTCCAATGACTTTGTCTGGTGGAGAGTTCATTGCCTTGAGACGAGCTTGAGTTTGAACAAACTTCATTCCAACTTTCCTTACTGCCTCTTCTCTCATCAAGTTATGGGTTGCACCAGTGTTCAACATGGTGAGAAATTTGCCCTACCCAAACTTCATCTCAGAATACTCCAACTGATTCCTCTTAGGATCATGCTTTAGGATAGCGTGTGTTGCTACTGCAGCACAATAAATCTGAATCATCCCAATCACTGGTTCCTCTTTCATATTTCCATCTAACTACAACAACCGTAATCTTCAATCTTGAATGACAATTATTCAATGTATGATCACCTTCACACAACACACACACGCACACACACAAGGGGGAGGGGTATAAGGACTGGTATCAATTACTAGTTATGTGCAGTGGAAAGAGAATCCTGATATTTCACAGAAAGAAAGAGAGAAGACATACCATCTAAATTAAGATAGAGTGGGAGATGAAAACCCTAAGGTCGATAACGTGATAGATATTGTGGGAGAGAAAGGCAACGTTTATCTTACCTTACCAATGGGAGAGAAAGGCTCATAAGCCCAATACAGGGTTTGTAGGATGTTGAAAAAGGGGAGGAGGAAATATCTCCAACTCCTCTTGGTCTACTTGATAATTAGAGGAAGATCTCAGGGGAACTGACAATAGAATACAGTTGAAGGTTGGGAGTAAATTTGTAGCCTTTATCATAATTCACGAAGAAATCAAAGATAAGTAGTGTTCTTGGAGGTAAGGGTACTCCTGAGATAATTTGAATGTTAAGGCAAATTCATATTTATATAAATAATATTACTATGACTTGATTACAGGTTGGGAAGGAGAAGGTATAGGTAAGACGAATTTGTACAGTAAATTTTTATTGTCAATTGAAGTTTTTACATCTAATATTAAATAAAATGATTATATTGGAAAGAGAATGTTGCTATCCAAAAACTGAAAATTCGCAGAAATATGTGTTAGAGACAAGCTAAATACAATTATAAAAACAAAATTAGTTGGTTTTTACAATCGGTTTTCTTTTACTGTTCTTTTGGTCGTAGCAAAAACGTGTAGCTCGTTTTGCTGGTTGATCTCTTCTTCAATTTTTTTTGGTTGATAGATTTTCTTTTATAGCAGAGATGAAACTTGAAACTTGATAAGTGAGATCAAAACATCGCTCCCTCTGTCACTTTTGCATCTCATCAGAGATATCTCATACAATGAGCGAGGTAGCCAGGAACACCACCAACGTTATTTAAGGTCAGCAGTCGATACCCATTAAGGCGGTTTATTTTTAATATTATTTGTTGCTCTCTTGAAGGATTTTTTTAATTGGTTTTCTTTTTGGAATTGTAGATATGATCTGATGAGTCATAGTAAAGGCTTTTGGAAATTCCTTATTTCAATCATGTGTTTTCGGAGGACATGTGACATAAACTCCATGTTTATTAAAATTAAGATTATTTCAATTTCTGATTTCTGATTATGATATCTTCTCTTTTCTATTAATTTGATATAATGTGAAATCACTAAAATTTACCAAAAATGTCTTCCCTTAAATGACATTTATGGTGAGTCTATCACATTGGATAAGCCAAATGAAATGCATGATGAAAAATGTTGGTGGGTCGCTCAAAATTAGTTGCAATATTAAAAATCTTGTATGAAGGAATATTTTATTGCCTTTCTGCAATGAATTTTTGAGATATATGGCATTCACTATGGTTTCATTTGACAAAATAACGCAGAGGGCACTTTCCAACATAATATTTTCCTCTTACAACAGTTTGTTCGATTTTCTTTCAGAAGATCCATAATGTCGAATTTGCATGTAAATTTGATCATTGCCAGCAATGTGACACATGATTGATGTTGTTCGAACAAAGCGAGAAATTGAGTTTCACAGGAAGTATCTTAAATTTGAAATTCTAGTAATTTTGAACTGCGAAACTTAAGCTTTAATTAGGAAGATTTTACGTTGTTTCCATTAAAATTTAACGTCCTAAGTGTTGAAATTATGAACTTGTGTTATTGTGAGATTTGTAGTTTGAGTTTATTTTAAGGCTATGTTGGGCGAGTTTGAGGTTTCTTTTGAATGAAAATCTTGCTGATTTCAAGGTATTTGATTGACTTTAATGTTATATACGTTTTCCAACATTTATAATGAGAGTTGTGATTTTAAGGAATTTTGTAACAACGCATTAGAGGATTTTGTCAAAACTTATAAGAAAAACTGTGTAGACTATTGTAGGCAGTGAATTGATTCAAAAATGATTACCTTCCGTGAAACCAGTTCTGTACAACCCGCAGAAGCCATGACATAGTTTGAAATTGGTTCTCACGGCGTGTCTCGACCATTATTTGACAAATAAACTGTGGAAAACAAAAGTAGTAGTAGTGATCGTAGTAGTAGTCGTGATAATTGTACGGTGGAAAACAAACAAAAAAGTAAACAATTGTAGAGTGATTCAAAAAAGACACCTTCGTTGTAAATATAATACTTGGAATATAAGGGAACTAACAATAACACAACCTCACTTAAGGTTCTATTATAAAACATATTTCTTAATAAAATTTGAAAAACAAATATGGATAAGTAATACATATTTTAAATAAGAAGAAAAAATACAAGCTCATGGTTTATGTGGAGAAGGAGGTGGCTCGCTCACTCCTGCATGTTCTAAATATAATAATTGGAATGTAAGAAAACAAACAATAAAACAACCTCACTTAAAGTTCTATTATTAAACATATTTCTTTTTAAATTTTGAAAAACAAATATTGATAGATAATACATATTCCAAATAAGAAGAAACATTTACAATCTCATCATCTATGTGGAGTAGGTGGCTCACTTGCATGCCAATATTTTTGCACCCTCCCCACTTTCAAACTTCTAGTAACAATTAACAAACATTCCACATCATGTCATCTCCATTTGCATTGCATGCTGTCAAATCATGTCATCTCCATTTTCACTATCGTGGTGCCCAATTATAATGTAAGGCAACTTCTCCAATACTTGTGCAACACTTCTACTTAAATCTTCATCTGCAAAGTAATTTGTGGCAATAACCATTATTTGAGGTTTAAAATATGTGTACTCTCATGTAAGTGTTGCAAGATCTGTGGCCAATCTTGTTGAGGATAATGCTTAAAATAAAGCTATGTAATTGTTGACTAACAACAAATTTTCTGTTCTGAGTTATCAGAATTAGCTCAGCAAATTTATAGATCTGGTCAATGATCATTCAAATAGTGGATTAGTAAGATACTCCATAATGAAATTAGAAATATGTGGGCTATATAATAATGTATTGATTGATTCTATGCAAATATGAGATTCCAATGAGAGTTCAGGTCATGGATTGAGATCAGTCTCTCTTATTTTTTGTTTATTGGTTTTGTTTATGTTTTCATACGCATGCTATTGTTAGATTTAACATGGTCTCAGAGCTGCGTTAAGGGAGTTGATTTATATGTAAAGTGTGTGTTGTTGGCAGTAGGTTTCAAAAGTTAGTGAAAGCCATTTGCAAGAGTTTTCATAATTTTGTGATGCCTGTGCAGATTCAAGTTATTGGTGGGATTGCTCAGCAGTTAGCAACAATGGCCAACAATATGAATATTTCTCAACCATAAATACCAATGTTAAAGGTGAGAACCTTGGTTTTTGGAGCATTAAGATGAAAACATTGTTTGTTTCACAAGGTTTGTGGGATTTCTTAGAGAATGGATATACAGAACCAGATGCTCACACACTTGCCCGTTGGAGTCAAGACTAAAGAAAACAGCTAGAGGAAAATCGTAAGAAATATTCAAAGGCTCTCTTCATAATCTAGCGAGCAGTGCATGATTCTATTTTTCCCAGAGTAGTTGGAGTAACAAAATCAAGGAAGTGATAAGGTAAAAATTGTTAAGCTGCAGTCATTAAGAAGAGAATTTGAACCTTGTGCATGCAAAACTCAAAATTTATTCAAGATTTTCTCACTAGTGTTATGGGTATAGTGAATGAAATTATGCCTTATGGAGAAGATTTAAAAGATCAAAAAATTGTTGAGAAGATTTTAAGAAGTTTGTCTGCAAAATCTGATGGGGTTGTTGTTGCTATTGAGGAATCTAAGGATCTAACTCAATTGTCTGTGAATGAGCTATTGGGGTCTCCTCAATCTCATGAGCAAAGAATCAATAGATCTTCTGAAAAATCTATTGAGCAAGCTTTTCAAGCAAGAGGAAATATTTTCAAAGAAAAAAGTGGTTCCTCTCATAAGGAAAGCCAAAACACTTTTGGAAGAGGAAGGGGAACATGACAAACATTCAAAGGAGGCAGAGGTCAACGGAGATTTTTTCCTGCATACAACAAAGGAAGAGGTAATGATGAAAGTGATGGAGGTAAAAGATTTAATAAATACCAAGTTCAATATTTTTACTGTAAAACGTTTGGCCATTATGAAAGAAATTTTTGGAAAAAAAAAACACAACAAGATAATTTTTCTGAAGAAAAGGAAGAGGTTGGCACTTTATTCTTGGCTTCTAATTCAACTAATAATGTTTCCAAATAAGTGTGGCTTATGGATAGTGGTTGTAGCAATCACATGACGGGAAACAAAGATGGCTTTGTAGAGATAGATGAATCTACAAAATCTGATGTACTATTAGGAGATGACAAGCCAGTTGAAGCTAAAGGTAAGGGAACAGTTACTGTGAAGACAAAAGAAGGAATACCAAAGCACATTAATGATGTTTTATATGTTCCTGGTCTAGCACATAATTTGTTGAGTGTGGGTCAGCTCCTTGAAAATGGATATTTAATTATTTTCAAGGACAGGCAATGCATAATCTATGATAAAAATGATCATAGTAAAATTATTGCTAAGACTAATATGCTGCAAAACAGAATTTTTGCTTTCAATCTCCCTTATAAAGCAAGTACAACATTAAATGTTGCTTATGATGATAGTTCCTGGCTTTGGTACATAAGGTATGGACATTTGAATATGAAAGGCTTGAAATTGTTATATAACAAGCAAATGCTCAAAGGGTTACCACTTATTGGTTCCACTAATAAAGTCTATGAATGGTGTATTCTTGGTAAGCAACATAGGGATTCATTTCGAGTAAGAAAATCATGGCGAGCAAGTAAACCACTGTAACTAGTGCATGCAGATATATGTGGTCCTATGCAAACCTTGTCTCTCAACAAAAATAAGTATTTCATTAATTTTGTGGATGATTTTAGTAGAAGAACATGGGTATATTTCATTAAAGAAAAATATGATGCATTTTTCATATTTAAACAATTTAAAGCTCTTGTGGAAAAGAAAAGTGTTTATAGTCTAAAAACATTACGCACAGATAGAGGGGGAGAATTCACTTCGAATAAGTTTGATTCTTATTGTAAAATTAATGGAATTCAAAGGAAATTGACAACTAGTTATACTCCCCAACAGAATGGCGTTGCTGAATGTAAGAATAGAAAAATTGTCGAGATGGCTAGGAGCATGATGAAAGGTAAAAGCCTTCCAAACATTTTTTGGGCTGAAGTTGTAGCTACATCTGTTTATTTGCTTAATATATTTCCAACAATAAGTGTACAAAATATTACCCCTTATGAAGCATGGTCTGGAAGAAAACCCAATATTTCTCATTTAAGAGTCTTTGGTTGAATTGCCCATGCTCATGTTCCTACTGAAAAGAGAAGAAAACTTGATGATAAAAGTGTGAAATGCATTTTTATTGGATATTGTGAGGAAACCAAAGGTTATAGATTGTACAGTCTACAAACTGAAAAATTAATGATTAGTCGCGATGTGTTATTTGATGAGAAAGAAGAATGGAAATGGAATCATGATGTGCAACAACAAACTCCAAGTATTGTTGTACAAGAAGACAAATATTTTATTTCTTCAAATCCATCTAGTAATCAAAATACTTCAGAGGCCACATCCACTCCATCATCTTCTGCTACTTCAAGTCTTGTTTGAAGTTCAAGTCCTCCAAAAAGGACAAAATCTTTAAATGAAATTTATGGTTATACTAATTTTGCTTTGATATCTTAGATTGAAGCATAACCAATATGTTTTGAAGATGCACTAAAAGAGTTAGTTTGGTGCAAAGCAATGGATGAAGAGATGGCAGCAATTAAAAAGAATGCAACATGGGAGCTTGTGGATCTTCCTGCTGAAAAAGAAGTCATTGGCGTGAAATGGTTGTATAAAACCAAGTATGTAGCTGATGGATCAATACAAAGGCACAAAGAAAGGTTAGTAGCAAAGGGATATGCTCAACAACCAGGTATTGACTACAATGAAACATATGATCCTGTTGCAAGATTTGATACAACCAGAACTGTTTTGGCATTAGCAGCACAATATTGGTTAGTTTATCAATTTGATGTTAAATCAGCCTTTCTACATGGTGAGTTGAAAGTAGATGTATATGTTCACCAGCCCCAAGGATATGAAGAAGAAAAAATTGAACTCAAAGTCTACAAACTGAAAAAGGCTCCTTATGGGCTTAAACAAGCTCCAAGAGCATGGTAGAGCAGAATTGACACTTATTTTTTGAAAAAGGGATTTAATAGAAGTGAAAATGAACACACATTATATATCAAGTCAAATGGTAATGATATAATAATTGTGTGCTTATATGTAGACAACTTGATACACACATCTTCAAGTAATTTGTTAGTGGAAGAGTTCAAGGAGGCTATGATGATTGAATTTGGAATGACTGATTTGGGTTTCCTCCATTATTTTCATGGCATAGAAGTGACATAGATGAATGATGGAATTTTTATTTCACAAGAAAATTATGTTGCAAATCTTCTTAATAAATGGAAACTGGGAAATTTTGAACCCATGAGCACACCCATGAATACAAATGAATTCTTTTTTGTAGAAGATAGAGCTGAAAAGGTAGATGCTCAATCCTATAGGAGTCTACTAGGAAGTCTTTTGTATCTTACTACCACTAAGCCTAATATTATGCATGCAGTAGGCTTGATTTCCAAATTCATGCAAAGTCCAAGTAAGATCCATTTTGGAGTAGCAAAAAGAATTTTGAGGTATGTGTGTGGAACAAGAAATTATGCGATTTGGTATACTTCATCAAATGATTTTGGGTTGGTTGGTTATATAGATAGTGTCTGGGCTGGATCTTTTGATGATAGAAAAAGAACTTCAGGTTATATTTTCACCCTTGGATTAGGTGCAGTATTATGGTGTTCAAAGACGCAACCAACTATTTCATTGTCTTCTACAGAGGCATAGTATATTGCAACAACAAAACCAACATGCGAAGCAATTTGGTTGAAGAAAGTATTGATAGATCTAAAATAAGAACCAAAATATGCCACAACTATTTACTATGATAGATTGTCTACCATTGCCATAACTAAAAATCCAGTGTTTCATATACGCACCAAACACATTGATATCAAATATCATTTCATAAGAGACTATGTGGCAAAAGGAGAAATTCAAATAAAGTTTTGCACAACAAATGAACAGCTTGCAGTTGCCGAGAAGAGGAGAATATGAGTTTTTCTTCTACAGGTGAAATCGAATTTGTAGTGTTGGATTTGACATGTATGAACATAGGAGCCAAAGCGATTAGCCAAGGTTTCAGAAAGGTGTAAAAGATCATTTCTAATGGAAAGCATAAGAGGAGGGAGATCGACTCCCTCCTACAAAGATGCTGCAGCTAACAGAGGCAAGACACCGATCATGAGGAGAAAAGGTTTTGCAGATGGAAGGAACAGGGATAATGAGAGGAAGACTGTCAGGAATAAGACTAAGGAAAATAGTAGCACAAAGGACAAGGAGGAAGAAGACAAAAGTCAGGGTGCAAGAGACAAAAAACAAAAGGAACCTTGCAAAGCAAAAGCAGAAGTCACACCTAGAATAATATTAAACTATCCCGCTCTGCAGGTGCACATGGAACACATGGTGACCTACGCCATTATCTGTAAATTCATGGGACTCTAGCCCACTGAAAAAGCTTTACAGACGTGGATCAAGTATCACTGGAAACCCAAAGGAAGAATTTACCTACATCTTGGGTCAAAGGGATTCTTCACGATGGTGTCTCAAACATCGAAGATAAGGACAAAATATTTAAAGGACGACCCTACTTTTATGATGTAGTCGGTCTCTATATGAGGCCTTGGAAGATGAACTTTGTCCCAGAGCGGGAAACCTTTACTTCGGTTCCTATTTGGGTAAGGCTCTATTCTCTACCTCTAGATTGTTGGCAAACAGAATCACTAGCTGCCATTGGCAATAAACTAGGACGTTTTAACAAAGCTTCTGAAGTGACAAGAAGAGGAAAATATACCTCCTTTACAAGAATATGTGTGGAAATGGATCTATCAGGAGCTCTTCCAAATGAATTTACCTTGGAAATGTTTTATGAAGAATGGGTGCAGGGTGTGGACTACGATCATATCCCATTCAGAGGTCGTAGATGCCATGAGCATGGACATTTGTTCAGAGACTGCCCTCTTGGTGAAGCAGATAACAAAGGGAAACCTAGTACAAGGAAGGAGACGGAAAGCTTTTAGAAAGTGGCAAGTAAAGGAAAAGGGAGAAAAAGGGGTCCAAAGCAACAACACAACAAGGCACAGAAGGTCAGTCATAACAAGTTTCAAGTGGTGGAAGAGAATGAAGAAATCACGAGAGAAAACAATCTCAGGAGGAAGGTCCTAATGAAAAAGAGAAGGAAGAAGACAACAAACATTCTCCAGATACTGGTTATCAAAAAGAGACGATGATAAGCAAATCTGAAATGGAGATGGACCAGGAAATGATCCAGAGTGAAATAGATCTGGAAGATTAGGAACTATTGGAAATTCTCGATAAGGAAAACCTAGATCTGGAAGGATTCTTGATGCAGGGAACCAAGGGAGGAATAGACTCACTGCCTCAAGAAAAATGCAACAGAATGCAGTTGTTGTTTTTATGGAAAGCTTAAGAAAGAGGGTTGGATAAAGGTAAAAACATTCACAAGCAAGAGCACAGAGGTGTGAAAACTATGAAATCAACTCTAGGATTAGCGACTAGAAATCCAGGAAAGAAGAGGGGCAGGAAAAAGCAAAATGAGCTCTTGATGGAGTGTGGAAAGCTAATGATATATTTAGGTAAAAGGAAAGACCTAACGAGTTACTCCTTTACAAATATTTAATTATGAAGTTCATATCTTGGAAAATCAGAGGTCTAGGTAGTAAAATAAAACAAAGAATGCTAAGTAATAGAATGAAACTAGCAATGTCGGACATAATCTTCATTCAGGAAACAAAATGCTCTTTTCAGAAATTAAAACAAATCCATATTAAATGGCTTAATAGATTGGATTTTCTAGAATTTAAAGAAGAGAACACAACAGAGGGCGTCCTAACTCTATGGGACCTGCAAAAGTTAGCATAACAAATGCAGAGGCATCAAGAAATTACTTATCAGTAATTTTTCAACCAGTAGGGGTTTCAGATACCTTCCTAGTCACAAACGTTTATGGGCCTCAATGAATAGATGAGAAGCCCAGGTTTCTTGAATCCCTGGTTGATCTTAGAAGCAGACATGAAGAAATTCCTTGGGTCACGGGAGGAGATTTTAACATGATTAAATCTCTTTTAGAAAAAAAAGGAGGCAGTAGACTACTAAGTAAAAATTCCATAGCATTCCATACCTTCATACATGATATGAAACTAGTGGACTCTGAAACACACAATGGCCATTTCACATGGAACAATAAAAGAGAGGGTGAGGCACAGGTCGCCCCCAAGTTAGACAGGTTTTTGATATTAGAGGAACTTATGCTCACAAACAGAGAAATGATAGCTAGTGTTCTCCCCTTTAGAGGCTCTGATCACTGGCCGATTCAATTAGAAATCAAGGGGATCGATTCTCCCAGGAATAGACCATTCAGATTCAATAATATCTGGCTCACCCACATAGTAATTTGTGGCAATAAATCATTATTTGAGGTTTAAAATATGCGTATTCTCGTGTAAGTTTAGCAGGATCTGTCGCCGATTTGTTGCCAACTGAATTTGGAATTCTATATAATTTGAGTGGATTACTCAATTTTTCTATTGTCTAATTTCGCTATTTATAGAAGTATATTCATATCTTCACCCAATGCAAATGTTGTGACAAATTCCTCATTTACTTTTTCATTACCTACAATTATCCTCTCCTGCTTTAGGATCACTCCTCCAAGTTATCAAATAAATCATGTATATTAGCAGTTTCTCTTAAATTCTCTAATTATGGAGGGTCGAGCTGAACATGATATAATAAGTATGGAAATTGATGCAAATCTATGCACATTGTTAACAATTACACTCGACACCAAATGTTGTCCAACGTTTTCTTCTTCACTTCTGTTCATTTGGGGTGATCAACTGGGAGGAACGATCCTAAAGCATGAGAAGATAATTGTAGATAATGAAAATGTGAATTGCGACTCTGTCACAACATTCATTCACATTGAGTGAAGATATCATTATATTTCTATACATAGTGAAATTTCACCATAGAGAAATTGGGTACTCCACGATATGGAATTCCAAATTCAGTTGGCGACAGATCCCGCAACACATACTCGAGAATACACATGACTTCAATTTTGAGCCTCAACAGATACTTATTTCCACAAATTACTTTAGAGAGGAAGTTGTAAGTGGAAGTGTTGTACAAGTAGTGGAGGGGTTGTCTGAGGACAATGCAAATGGAGATGACATGATGTGTAGTGTTTGCTATCAGAACATGGAAGTTTGTAAGAGGGGAGCATGCAAAAATATTGGCATGCAATCATGTTTATCATTCACATTGCATTCTCCCATGGTTTAGGCTCAAAGTCATGTCCCACATGTAGGAGTGAGCCACTGCTCCACATAGACGATGAGCTTGTATTTTTTTCTTCTTATTTCGAATATGTATTCTTTCTCAATATTTGTTTTTCAAATTCGAAAACAAAATATGTTGATAAACATTGCATTCTCCCATGGTTTAGGCTTAGAGTCATGTCCACATGCGGGAGTGAGCCACTTCTCCACATAGACGATGAGCTTGTATTTTTTTTTTTCGAATTTCTATTTTTATCAATATTTGTTTTTCAAACTAAAAAAACTATGGATTATTATTAATAGAACATTAAGTAAGGCCATGAGCTTGTTTTTTTTTTCTTCTTATTTCGAATATGTATTATTTATCAATATTGGTTTTTCAAATTTAAAGAAAAACTTTGTGAGGTTGTTTTATTGTTGGTTTTCTTACATTCCAAATATTATATTTAAAAATAAGGTGTCTTTTTTGAGTCCGTTCACTGCATACAATCATCTACCACTGGTCTTCCATGGTTGACTTGTTAAACAACGGTCAAGTGTACTACTACTTTTGTCCATTGACTTGTCAAACAATTCTCACGATACGAGAAACAATTTCGAACTTAGTCATGGCGTGTGCCAATTTCGAACTAAGTCATGGCTTGTGCGGGCCTTACAACTAAGGTGTCCTTTTTGAATCAGTTCACTGAATACAATCGTTTGCACAGTTTTGATAGAAAATCATCTAATATGTTGTTACAAAATTCAATCAGACTTTTGGTTCAGAAGAAACCTCGAACTCAAAAATGCTCAAACGTAGGCTCAAAAGAAGCTCAAACTACAAATTTCGCACTAATGACGATGTATGTTATAATTTTATATATTATATTGTGATAAAAAAATACAAGGTGTTTTATATAAAGCAGATCTCACTTAAAAGGAACCTGTGCCACAGCGCAGAAATGAGGTACTGTTTAGTCGAATTAATCTTTTAGTTATAAGGAGATTTAATAGATATGATATCTAAATGGTTTTCTTTATCTTTCTGTGTATACCCGGCTCCAATTATTCCAGAGTTTGAAAGTTTCGTTATCATTTTTAACTGAATTTTTTTTAAACCAATAATCTGTACACTACAGAATGTTTTAAGAAAATAGGCTGAAGAATATACTTAATATTTACTGCATGAATTTTGAAACAATAAAATAATTTTTAAGAAAAAAATAAAATCATGTAAATAAATTTGTAGATTTTAAAACTATTTCAAAACTTAAATGAAAAAATGAAAGTCGAAGTGACTTTATTCAGTTACATTTTTAATATTTCAAATTATACAATAAGAATAAAATTCAACTCGAAATTATAAATATAAATAGTAAATCCTATAATAAAATAATCCTCTTATTATTGAAACGTATAAAAAGTTAATAAAATATAAGTGAGGAATGTTCGTGGTACTTATTTTATTTATTCATACATATAATGGCAATATAATTGCAATAGTTAATTTTTTGTAATGTTTATTTT
>APFE030255450.1:197285-216227 GCA_000404065.3 Pinus taeda
TTGTGTTTATTTTAAATAGTTGAATAATGGCATATTCATTATCTTGGTATTGTATGTTGACGATATGATTTTAGCAAGCAAAAGCATAGAAGAAATGAACAGGTTGAAGGCCCAGATGGCAAGGACATTTGATATGAAAGATCTAGGAGCAACAAGACAGATTTTGGGCATGGAGATTTTGAGAGACAGGAGCAATGGTAAGCTATGGCTATCACAAAAAAAGTATATTGAGAAAATACTTTTGAAGTTTGGTATGAATAATGTGAAGCCTGTTTCAGTCCCTTTAGCTTCCCATTTTAAGCTTTCTTCGAGTTTATTTCCTAATACAGATGAAGAAAAGGATTATATGTCTCGAATTCCATATGCCAATGTAGTAGGATGTTTAATGTATGCGATGGTTTGTACTCGACCAGATATTTCACATGCAGTTGGGGTTGTCAGCAGGTACATGGAAAATCTGGGTAAAGAACACTAGTCAGCAGTGAAATGGGTGCTTCAGTACTTTAGAGGCACAAGTAGTTATTGTATTTCTTACAATAAGAGTAGTGAATTTGTTTGCGGGTATATTGATTTCGATTTTGCATGTGATTTGGATAAGATAAGATCAACTTTAGGGTACGTCTTTACTCTTGCAGGTGGAGCTATCAGCCGGATGTCAAAGCTACAGAACATTGTTGCTTTGTCCACTACTGAAGTAGAATACATTGTTGCTTCTCATGCTTGCAAAGAGGCGATTTGGTTGAAAGGTTTGCTTGGTGAGTTTGGTAGGTTACAAGACAACATCAGGTTACTTTGTGATAGTCAAAGTGCAATTCATTTGGCTAAGAATCCGGCCTATCATAGTAAATCCAAGCATATTGCAATTAAGTACCATTTTGTAAGACAGGTTATCACTGAAAGGGGAGTCTCTCTTGAAAAGGTGCATACAAAGTAGAACTGTGCAAACATGTTCACGAAACCAATTTTGTTGGAGAAGCTACGCTGATGTTTGGCTTCTCTTGGCTTGCAGAAAATATAAAATAATAATAATAGGGCATCAGGCTAATTGTTGTCAAGGTGGAAATTGTTGAGATTTTTTGTTTGAATTGAAATAGGCAGAAACCTCTGTAGGTGACAACAATAGAAATTCAGTTCCTAGATTAGCTCCAGGTTGTTTGGAGGGAGTTAATGCCTCCTATATTTGATGTGAGGGAATTAATGAGGCTGTTAGATTCTCTATTCTATATAACATGCATCATTCGGATGGTTTGCTAAGAGGGTGAGAGTTTTATGAGGTTTTCATTATGTAATCTCCAATTTGATTAATAAATTCCTGATGGCTATGTTTGGTGGACGTAGCCCAGATTGTTTGGGTGAACCACGTTAAAAACTGTCTCTTATGTGTTTCATTGTTCTGCTATGTTAAGTTTATTTAAGTTTGATGTGCAACTGTACCAACAACCTACAACAAGTTTCGGAGATAACTAGTCAGTTGCGGAGTTAAAGAATGAGCAAATCAAGGAGTAAATCATGCAAAAGGAATCTTGCATGCAATCCCATGCTCTAACTAAGAGTATGCATGTAGATGTGTAGTAGTTGCATGTAGTTGCATGCTATAACTAAGAGTCCGCTTGCATGCAATCCAATGCTCTAACTGAGAGTCCGCATGTAAGTGTAGTAGTTCCAACAGACTTTATTGTCATGTTTCTTTGGGGTATTCGTGGGATGTGTTGGTTGATGTTGTAATTCAATGCATATCAAGTGAAATTGAGGGCTGGGATGATGCCCCTAGTATTTTCCAGGGGCAAGTGCATTAAGCATAAAAATAGGCCCGTATAATTCTTTGGCTCTTGAAAAGGGTATTTTGTTGATCAAAGATATAATTATTGTTGAAAGCCCAATAAATTCTGGTGTTCGAATTATGGATATATTAGACTACATTGTTTCTATGTGGGTATATTAGACTACATCCACATCATAGAGTTCATGGCAAAATAAGAACCAAGGCATTAGATGATGTTCACATGAGAATCGCGCAGCTCGGATTGGAAATCAGTGTCGTCTCGTTCAAAAGTGAAGCACCACGGCTTGATGTGTGCATAACATCTTGAAATATTGAGAACTTTTTCTTTTCTAGTGTCACTTTGACGTAGATGAGAACAATTTGTAAGATGAGCGACACAGTTTATTTAAGAATGTTGATCTACCTGTACAATATATATACACTTGTCTATTTATGATTGTAACTTGCTTTAGGTTCTATTCGCATTGCTCAGTGTTATCTTAAATATTTCTACAATTAAAGCATACATATCTGTGTGCCAAAAGCATAGTGCATGATTTCTATACGCACCAAAATGCTTCTCTTAGCCGGAGAATGTACGTTAGACAACTGAAAATCACAGAAATTAAGCCGAGAGAATCGCTCATCGGTATAGAATAGCCAAAATTAGGGATAATCCAGAATTGCGTTCAATACAGAGATAATACCCAGGGGCAAAGAACAGAAGGATTCCACTAGAAGTCCAGTGAAGTAGAAAATTCAGAGGAAACCAAAACTTGGAGAGGCGAGGTACAGCGTGAAAAAGACAAAACGTGACTCAGGACCAGAGGCTGGCCATAAAAGAGGAGGACCAGGAACTCTGATTCTGTTAAATATATCCCATTCAATATTGACTGCTAGAGTGGATTCGAAGCTTTTATCGTTTATGCCAGGTCTGTGCTTGATGATATGAGAAGCTGATTTTTAAGTTTCAATGTTTCAGACATTGAAATTCCTTGTCAGAACTGTATATTTTATACCGAATTCGCTACAACCATATTAATAATGGGTGTTAATTAGCAACAAATGAAAACTTTCGAAAGGTGTTATTTTTTATTTACCATATTTAATTATAAGAATTCATGTTTTATGTTTTGATATCATGTTAGCTTTACAATTAATGTATTTTAAGTATGTTAGACAATGAAATGATTTGGGGAAGGTTGTTTTTTTGGAATTGTAGGTATGATCTGTTGCGTCAGGGTAAACATTTAGGCTTTTGGAAATTCCCTATTTCAATCATGTGTTTTCGGAGGACTTGTGACATAAACTCTATGTTTATTAAAATTAAGATTATTTCAATTTCTGATTATGACATCTGGTCTATGCATAACCTAAAATACATTAGGTTTTGGGGGAGGGAGACGAATCTTCTCTTTTCTGTTAATTTGACATAATGTGAAATCACTAAAATATACCAAAAATGTCTTCCCCTAAATGACATTTATGGTGAATCTGTCACATTGGATAAGCCAAATGAAGTGCATGACTAAAAATGTTGGTGGGTCGAGCAAATTAGTTGCAATATTAAAAATCTTGTATGCAGGAATATTTTACTGGCTTTCCGCAATGAATTTTTGAGAGATATGGTTTCATTTGACAAAATAACCCAGAGGGCACTTTCCAAGATAATATTTTCCTTTTACAACAGTTTGTTCGATTTTTCTTTCAGAAGATCCATAATGTCGAATTTGCATGTAAATGTGAACATTCCCAGCAATGCGACACATGATTGATGTTGTTCGAACAAAGCGACAAATTGAGTCTCACAGTAAATATCTTAAATTTTGAACTGCGAAGTTTAAGCTTTAATTAGGAAGAGTTTACGTTGTTTCCAATAAAATTTAACGTATTAAGCTTTTCGTATTTGATGGTTAAAGTATTTTTCTTTGATGTCAAAATTTTGATGGTTAAAGTATTTTTCTTTGATGTCAAAATTTGTTTTCTCGACTACATTGGACTATTTCGTATTTTATGTTTGAGGGCTAGCGTATTTTTCTTTCTTGTCAAAATATTTGACTTCTTATTTTGTGGTCAGACTAGGGGAATTATCTCATTGATTCAACGGTGTTTTTTAAAATGTTGAAAATTATTTGAAATTATGCACCGGCTATAGTGCAATTATTTGATATTATGTTAGTGTGAGATTTGTAGTTTGAGTTTATTTTAAGGCTACGTTGCGCGAGTTTGAGGTTTCTTGTGAACAAAAATCTTGCTGATTTCAAGGTATTTGATTGACTTTAATGTTATATATGTTTTCCAACATTTATAATGAGAGTTGTGATTTTAAGAAATTTTGTAACAACGCATTACAGGATTTTGTCAAAATTTATAAGAAAAACTGTGTAGATTATTGTAGGCAGTGAATTGATTCAAAAATGATTACCTTCCGTGTAAGCAGTTCTGTACAACCCGCAGAAGGCGTGACAAATACCCTGCTCGAATTATTCCACAGTTTGTAATATTTACCTGTTGTTAGAAACACTTAAATGTCGAATTTATATTATTTTATATATTACATTGTGATAAAAAAATACAAGGTGTTTTATATAAAGCAGATCTCACTTAAACATGATATCTAAAGGTGTTTTCTTTATCTTTCTGTGTATACCCGGCTCCAATTATTCCAGAGTTTGAAAGTTTCGTTATCATCTTTAACTCAGAATTTTTTCCAACCAATCATTTATACACTACAGAATGTTTTAAGAAAACATGCTGAACAATATACTGAATTTATAAGGCATGAATTTTGAAACAATAAAATATTTTTTAAGCAAAAAAAGAGTAAAATCATGTAAATAAATTTGTGGATTTTAAAACTATTTCAAAACTTAAATGAAAAAATGGAAGTCTAAGTAAAATCATGTAAATAAATTTGTGGATTTTAAAATTATTTCAAAACTTCAATGAAAAATGAAAGTCAAAGTGATTTTATTCAGTTACATTCTTAATATTGCAAATTGTACAATGAGATTAAATTCAACTCGAAAATATAAATATAAATCCTAAATCTTATAATCAAATAATCCTTTTATTATTGAAACTTATAAAAAGATGTGTTGTTGTAATGCAAGTATGTAAATAATTTTAAATATTATTTCAATTAAAAAATTTAAAATGATATTGGAAATCAGCTTAAACATTTAAATATTGGTATCATTAACAATAAAAAGTGAAAGTGATATTAGTAAACATTAAAATGGTTACCCAATTAATAATAAAAAGTTAAATTAATAAAATTAATAAAATTCAATTTGTTATAGATAATTTATAATACTACAAAAGTGGTTGACACTTGCTACTTTTCATATCACCAAGCGACCTCAATGTAGATATTCAATATGTTTAAAAATTTGAGACACTTGAAATGTACGCCAAATTAATAAAATTCAATTTGTTATAGATAATTTATATCATGTGATAAGCAAGTACTACACAGTAGTTGACACTTGCAACTGATAATAGAGTTGAAAATTATCATTCCAAAAAATTGCCACTAAATTTTAACGAAAACAAAGAAAAATATAGTTGAAAAAAACTAAAAAAATCTTAAAATTAATTAAACTTGTGAAGAGGATTTGTTACAATTCCATGAGCCAACACCATGGCTTATCAATACGGCATTCCCAAAAACCATAACTTCTTTCACAACCAAAATATTTTATAACAATATGACAAAATTTTTAACCATGGAGATTCACTCCCACTTTACAATGGGTATTATTAACTTGTAAATAGGCTTTATTACAATATCATGGGTCAATACCATGGCTTACCAATACAACCTACCCAAAAATATATAAATTTCTTCATAATCGAAATATTTTATTAACAATATAAAAAGTTTCTTAACCATGGATATTCACCCTCACTTTACCATATATATTATTAACCTATAAATAAGATATCTTACAATAACATGGGCCAATACCATTACTTATCAATACTACATATCAAAAAATCATAACTTATTTCACATTCAAAATATTTAATAACAATATGAAAAGATACTTAACTATGAATATTTACCCGCACTTTACAATGGATATTATTAATTTGCAAATATGATTTGTTACAATGCCATGCTCCAATATCATGACTTATCAATAACACATGCCCAAAAAACATAAGTTATTTCATAATCAAAATATATTATTTTAATTTAATTTGATAACTTTTTTTCAATCCGATCTAAAAGGAAAAATGTTATAGGCACTTGTGAGATATATCTAAACCCTCTATTCTAACAACTACTAAAAATATTTCCATACAAATTAAATCAAGGTTTTAATAAAATTAAAAAAGAGAATACCTTTATGCATAATGATGTGAACTTCATATAATTTAAATAATATTATGAAGAACTAGCATAGATCCATCCTAACTTAGGATCCAACCGATGAGAGAAAGGGAAATGACTAACAATATTAGAGGAAGATATAGCATGATTTTTTTAAGTTTTTCATTATTGTATTTTCTTTGACATGATTTATCCAAAACACATGTTTAATATTTTACAACCAATTCAACTTTTTAAATTTGGATACTTTATTAAACGTAATAGAACGGGATCAAATTTAAGAGAGAGAAGAGGGGGATAGTAGAAAGGTTGGAGGGTGAAGATAGAGAGAGAGAGAGAGAGAGAGAGAGACGAGGAGAGGGAGAGAGAGGGAGAGAGAATAAGGAACAAAGAAAGGAGGGTGATAGAGAAGGAGAGAGAGAGAGAGAGAGAGAGAGAGAGGGAGAGAGAGAGAGAGAAATGGAGGGGGAGAGAGAGAGAGGAAATAACAAAGGCATAGAGACATAGACATGGAGAGAAAGAGGGAGTAACAAGGGAGATATCGCGAGAAAATGAGGTAGAGAAGAGAGGAGGGAAGAGGAGATGAGGGATATAGGGAGATCGTTGAAAGATGTAATTAGGTTCGTTCTCCATAATGACTCGTGTTCTCTTGATTTTGTATATTTGACGTAAAAGGAAAAAGGAGAAAAAGAATTATTATTTATAAGCATGGGTTTCATGCTCAAGTTAATTAGGTCAAGCAAATTCTTCATGCTTTTAAGTCTTTTAAAGTCAAAATATTATTTTTCATAAATCAAGAGAGTCATTGTCATGTATATAATATCCTAGTGGCCATTTTGCATCGAAAGAGAAGATTTATTTTTGTGTTTAAAGTGTCGAAAGAATCCTCCAAGACGAAGTCAGAATATCCTGAAGAACTCACTCTAGGAAGGCCTATTCGACCACATGGAAAGTTATATATAGAAGTGAAATTCATATTCATTTAACACCTTCAATCACTTAGTTCGATCTACAATAGAAAGAAGAAGAAAGGAAGTGCGAAGAGACTAGAAGAGAATAAGAAACCTTGATGAAGGAAAGAAGACCTAATTCTTAACAATTTCTGCTCACACGTGCAAAAAGGACAAGGGTTTTTGAACTGTTATAGTGTTGAATGTTACAGAATGAATTGCAAACCTGCAGTTGGGGGCCAAAACTATGATTTGACTAACAAAAGAGAAGTTTGACTTTCATTGAATTTGTTCACTTAAGCTTATGTGAAGAAGCATTTCTTGGAAGGATGACTTGGTGCTTTTAGGGAATCTTTGTTTTGGTCTAGAGGTCTTGAAGGTCTCATTTTGTCTTCGTTCTATAAGAAGAAGAGAATTCTAACTAGGTTTTCCCCTAGGAGGGGTTTTTCCCTAGGTGAGATCCTACATATTATGTTTTATTGTTATTGTGATCTTCATGCTCTTTATTGTTTGATAGTTTCTTGATGAAAAGAAGACATAAGAAGACAATATAATTAAAAATTATCACAATTTGTGATCAAAGTAAGAAAATATTTTATTCCTTTTGATTTTATAACAGACAAAAGGGGAAGAGAGAGAGAGAGGGAGTCACAAAAATCGAGGGGAGAGTGAGAAGGAGAGAGGGAGGGAGATAGTGAAAGAGTTGGAGGGAAGAGGGAGAGATCGAGTGATGGGGGTAGAGACATAGGGATGTGAGAGGGAAAGGGAGGGAGAGGAAGGAAGAGACGAATCAAACGAGAGAAGGGGAGAGAGGTGGAGTTTGAGGGGGAGAGAGTGGGAGGGAAGATAACGACGTAGAGGGAGAAAGGTGGAGAGAGAGAGGGAGTAAGAAGGGAAATATGGAAAGAGTTAGATAGAGAGAGGATTGAAGAGAGAGAAAAAGAGAAAGAAAGAGGGAGAGAAGGGGAAGAGACAGAGAGGGAGAGAAGGGGAAGAGATTGAGGGGGAGAGGAAGAGAAAGATGAAGGGTGAGAGAGATAGATAGGTATGGAGATAGAGTGTATATCTTTGGGGGTTGAGATAGAGAAATGGAATGATAATGAGACACATAGATACAAATATGGATATTATATAGTATTCTATAACCGACATAGATCTAGCTTATCCAAGGATCTATCAAGCGTTGATATTCGATCCAACTTAACCTTGAGAGATTTGATCCCTCTCAGCGCTTCATAGATCAGGGGTTAAGATGGATCTAAAATATCAAGTGAGGAAATTTCTCCATCTACAAAGTACTTATTTTATTTATTTATATATATAATGGCAATTTATGATCACAATAGGCAATTTTTCTAATATTTATTTTATTAGAATAATTTAATAATATAGTATTTTTTTTGAATTTTAAAATAGTTTTCAATTATTTATGTAAATGTAATTTATAATTATATGAGTTAAATCAATTTTATATTTATTGCCTAAAATGTTTTTAGGGTTCAATTTAATTAGTTATTTCTGTGATAAGAATTATTATGTAAACCAAGAGACAAAAGGTTCAAATCCCGTAGAGTAGCCAAGTCTACGGAGAGGACATTTGGTAGGCCCTAGGTATAGTAGTTCTAGCTAAAATCAACCCCATGTGACTCAAGTAAGAGAATGACCGAGCTGCTAATTCCACTAGTGTGTTTGTGTGTGTGTGTGTGTGTGTGTGTGTATATATATATTAGTAGTTTCATCTATTTATATAATTGTTGGACTCTCAAATAAATAAAATTATAACGAAAAAATAATAATTATATATATGTTTGGGTTAGTCATTAGATGGGTTTACTGATTTTCCATGTGATGGAGACTATTTAAAGGTATGGGGAATACAATGCAAGAATATGAGATTAGATTCATCATAGCTCTTTATAATATCAACCTAGTTCCATCTTAACATCGTATCTATCACGCACCGAGAGGGATCAAATCTCTTGAGGTGAAAACCTCTTTTTTGAGTGCAAAATCTGAGGAAAGTTTTGCACTTCGAGAGTTTTGATCCCTCTTGGTGCTTGATAGATCCTGTGTTAAGATGGACGTAGGTTGGTTTCAATCGTGTGCAGTCATAAAAGAATTGTTGAACATCTAATTATTTTGATCATTTTAAATATGCTAAATATGTCTAATATTAATTTGGTCAACTTAATTTAAAATTTTCTTAGTTACCTCAGTTTGTTGAGATGAGAGAGACTGTTAGTAACTTGAATGATGAAAAATGATGAAATACAAATTTTGAGTGCAAAGTGTCACTGTGACAATTTTGATAGATATAAAATGTGAATACTAAGAATATAGTAAATTACAAACAATCTTCATTACAATCAATTAGAAATTATTTTGTTATACTATTATTATTGTTATACTTATTAGTTTTTCCATTTTCTCATATCGATCATATGAAAAGAATATTTGGAATCATAGAACATTCAAATATTTCACTCGAGCTATTGTAGTAAACAACATACCATATCTATGTTGCTCTACAATATTAATAGTAGTTTTATCCAAATTCTATCATTGTGACTTATGAAGTGTTAAACCCCAAATAATTTTCAATTGTAAATATTTTCTAACAATATTGAATAATGGAAAATGGGAATAATAACAATGTACCTATTTTTAAATAGCTTATAGTTTCAAGAAGCAAACATTTTATTTAGGATGAGAATTTGAGTATTGTATTTATGGTTGAATAATTTTTATTTGCTTACACTGAGAGAGTATGTGTATGTTTTGGGCGTGAGAAGGAGAGACATGGGGAGATAGAGATATAGATGGGGCGAGGGAAGAGGAAAGAATAAATATCCAAAGATAGGGAGGGAGGAAGAGATGTAGATATGGAGAGAGAAATTTAGAGAGAGAGAGAGAGAAGGCGAAGAGAGGGAGGTAGAGAGAGAGAGAGATAGATATGGAGAGAGAGTGTGTATATTTAGGGGTTGAGATAGAGAGATAAAGAAGGAAATACAATGGGAGATAGAGATGTAGATGGAGGAGGTAGAGATGTGCTTACACTGCAACTAATACACATTATATAATCTAATTACTTTGAAATTAATGTACATAATATATCTTGTTGCATCAAATCAAAAGTCAACATCTACACTAAAATCAATGCATCTAGTGGAAGCAATCAAATAGGATTAGAAATCAACATCTATATTGAAATCAGTGCATCTAGTGCAAGAAATGAAATAGGATTAGAAATCAATATCTACACTGAAACCGTGGCATCTAATGCAAGCAATCGAATATGAGTACAAATCAAAATCTATGACGAAATCAATGCATCTAGTGTAAGTTATTCAATATGATTAGAAATCGACATCTACACTAAAATCAATGCATATAGTGCAAGCGATAAAAATGGATTAGAAATCAATATCTACACTGAAACTAATGAATCATGTGCACGCAATCAATTATGAGTATAAATAAACATCGACATTGAAATCAATGCATCTAGTGTAAGGTATTAAATAGAATTATAATGCGACATCTACACTAAAACCAAAGCATATAGTGCATGTGATCAAATATGATTAGAAATCAGCAACTACATTGAAATCAATACATCTATTTCAGTAAAAATCTAAAATATTCATGAATTTATAGATATATCTAATATGTTTGGATTTCTCTCTGTGAGAATTTTTCTTATTCCCTCTCTCTCCATCTTCCATTCCGTGTCTATCTCTCTTCCCCTCTCCTTCTCTCTCTTCCTCTCTCCCCCTGTCATCTACATTTATACCTCCCTCTAGCTATCCTTATTTGTCTCTCTATCTCAACCCCTTAAACATATGCCACTCTTTCTCTCTCCCCATATCTATCTATCTCTCCCTAGTCCTTTCCCTCTCTATCTCTTCACCTTCTCTCTCTCTCTCTCTCTCTCTCTCTCTCTCTCTCTCTCTCTCTCTCCATCTATATCTCTATCTCCCATCTATTCCTCTTCCTCCCTCCCTTTCTTTGCCTCTCTCTTCTACCCCTTCCCCCACCCCATCTATATTTATATCTCCCCTTGTATCTCCTTCTCACCCACAAAACATACACACTTTCTCTCCATAGCTCTCTCTCTCTCCATCTTTCTTCCTCTACCTCTCCACCTTCTCTCTCTCTCTCTCACTGACTCTCCATGTCTCCCTTGCCACTCCCCATCAACCATTCTCTCTCTATGTCTTTCTTCCTCTACCAACTCCATCTCTCTCTGCCCCCCATCTCTCTCATCTCTCTCAAGTCCTCTATCTTTTTCCTCCACCTCTCTCCCCTTCTCTACCACTTCCCTCTATCTCTGCCCCCATCATACACACACTCTCTCGCCACTCTCTCTGTCACTCTCTCCCTCCCTCTCTCCTTCACTCTCTCCCCCTACCCCACATGGCCATATCTATGTCTCCCTGTCTCTCTCTCCCCTTGTTTCCCTATATTTATCCTCTCCCTTTCTCCCTGCTCCCTTGTTTCCTCTCTCCCTAATTCCATATTCAACACTCCCTTGTCACTTGCTCCCTCTCTCCCCCTCTTCTCCCTCTTCCTTCCTCTCTCTCACTCTATCTCTCACCTCTATGTCTCTCTCCCACACTCTATTCTCCCTTCCATCTCACTCAGTTTCTTAAATATGATCCCATTTCCTTATATTTACGAAAGTATATAAATTAATAAAAAGCATAATTGGTTGTAAAATAATAAACATATATTTTGTATCAATCATGTTAAAGAAAAGTGCCCATTGCCTGACTCACCCGTAAGTCCAACCTTCAATTTTTTTACTCTCTCATCCTTATAAGCAGTATCGGGCACCCATTGGTCATGAATCCAACTTTGGGCCCAAATATCCTACGCCACTCTAAAAATATTGTCATCGTTGGCAAAGCCATCCCAACAAACTCCATTTCGAAGACCATCATGTCAACAAATAGACAACTCTGCCTACGACCTGCTCCATGCAAATCCTATCACAACTCTGCGAGAACATCATCTGTTGGTACCCCTCATGATGGTGACTAATTAGGTAGCTAATTCGAACGTAAATTCTCCTCCACAAGAATGCATGCATATCACATCTTAATGATTGTCATCGCATCATGTTGTCATATGAACCGCGTATCCATCTCACCTCCATATCTTGTTCATCACTTCAAGGGTTCTCAACGTTATGAGAAGATGAAAATGAGCCCATCCTCCATGCTATGTTCAGAAACATGGTGGGGATGGGAAGGTTGGTGGCCTTCCATCTACATCCTCATCATGCTCCAACATCTCAATCCAAGTGTCAACATCTTCCTCCTATACTCTCTACGTGTATTCCTCTCAGTCCTCCTTTCGTAAGGTCTCCAGTTTCACATTTTTGCTTGCCAAGTCGAGAACCCTATTAGACAATGTTCTAGTAATACTTTCTTTCTCCATGTGTTTTGGATCCATTTGATTCAAACTCTCACAGACTTCCTTGTTTCGCTTGACCTCTTCCACACCCATTGTTGTTATCTTACATTCACCCCTCACGGCTGCCATGGTAATGATACTCAAAGGTATATCTTCCCTTCCATTATAAATATACAACTTCCTCAAATGTGGCATGATCATAGCCTCATACTCATTCATGAACTCTATGCCCAAAACTGCATCATAATCATCCATCCACACGATTTTGAAGTCAACATTTCCTAGCCATTCACAAATCTTCACTTCCACAATATCTGCCACTCCAATCACTTTATCTGGTGGAGAGTTCATTGCCTTGAGACGAGCTTGAGTTTGAAAAAACTTCAGTCCAACTTTCCTTACTGCCTCTTCTCTCATCAAGTTATGGGTTGCACCAGTGTTCAACAGGGTGAGAAATGTGCCCTACCCAAACTTCATCTTAGAATACTCCAACCTATTCCTCTTAGGATCACGCTTTGGGATAGCCTGTGTTGTTGCTGTAGCACCCAAGATCTGAATCATCTCAATAATTGGTTCCTCTTTCATATTTCCATCTAACTGCAACAACTATAATCTTCAACCTTGAAGGACAATTCTTCAATGTATGATCACCTTCACACAACACACACACACACACAAGGGGGAAGGGTATGAGGACTGGTATCCGTTACCAGTTATGCCCAGGGGAAAGAGAATCCTGATATTTCACAGAAAGAAAGAGAGAAGGCATACCATCTAAATTAAGATACAGAGGGAGATGAAAACCCTACGGTGGATAATGCGATAGATATTGCGGGAGAGAAAGGAAATGCTTATCTTACCCTTACCAGTGGGAGAGAAAGGCTCATAAGCCCAATACAGGGTTTGCAGGATGTTGAAAAAGGAGAGGAGGAAATATCTCCAACTCCTCATGGTTTACTTGACAATTAGAGGAAGATCTTAGGGGGAACTGACAATAGAATACAATTGAAGGTTGGGAGTAAATTTGTAGCCTTTAGCATAATTCAGGAAGAAATTAAAGATAAATAGTGTCCTTGGAGGTAAGGATACTCTTGAGATAATTTGAATGTTGAGGCAATTCATATTTATATAAATACTATGACTATGACTTGATTACAGGTTGGAAGGAGATGGTATAGGTAAGACGAATTTGTACAGTAAATTTTTATTATCAATTGAAGTTTTTATATCTAATATTAAAGAAAATGATTAGATTGGAAAGAGAATATTGGTATCCAAAAATTGAAAATATGTAGAAATAGGTGTTAGAGACAAGCTAAATACAATTAGAAAAATAAAATTTTGAGACTTGGGTTATTGCTCAGAAGAGAGTCTAAATGAGAATGTAGTTATATAATATATTCCCATGATAAGATCTAGAGTAATAAATAATAAACTAATACAGGGAGGAATTTTTGGTGAAACCCTGGTTGAAATCCCTTGAGAGAATCAAGATGGTATGACCATCATATTTACTACATGTTTGGCTGCGGGTTGCAATTAATAGGACTTAGGGACTAACAAAGCTTCCTGGTTACATCTACCTTTGTTGTCATGGACTAGAAAAAGAATTCTTTATATAGATATATAAATCTATTTACATGTCCCAATATATAAGTTCTTTTTTAACCAAAGTGATATATTGAAAAATATATACATTCTCTTGTATTAAATTAGAACAGAACAAAAATTCATAGTAGGTTTCACATACAAGCGCTTGCATAAAACAAGAATGAAATATATTAAATACCCTCTAATTCTAAAAGAATATAGAACTGTTACAAAATGGGAACTAATGAATACATATCCATATATACTTAAGTAGTACTTTTGAAGAAATTTTGGAAAATATTATAAAATATTCCATTAGGCAAAGAGTAATACACAAAAAAGTCATTTGTAAAAAAGAATTATTAAACATTTGGAAGTTACCATTACAATTTCATCACACATAAAACTAGAGTGCATGCAAGACATATATATGTATGTATGTTCAATATCACAATATGCACAAAAATTATAGAATGTAATTAAAATAAATAATTAATAATTACCTATCGAAATAAAAAGTGACCCTTTAAGGTCATTGCTGACTTGGGTTACTCGCAAAGTTTACAATTATTTATAAATTAAATAGTCATTTAAATTCTTAGCCTAGGAGGGTCTTTCCATTATACTTAAAGATGAGAATACTCATAACCCTGATCTAAAAAAAATCAAGTATGCACTAATTTTGGAAGTGGCTGTCTATAATAAGTTAATAACCCAAGACAATCAATAAAGAAGGCTTATGTTTCACAGCTAGACAAGGCTCACCAGAGTCAAACCAAAAAGATTTAGAATCTGGATTTCTTAAGTATTCAAAAAAGAATATGTAAAAGATCCTTAATTTCCCCAAAGACCTTGCAAGAGCCATACTCCAACATACCTCACTTGAAATACAAATCAAGTGCTCCATCAGTAAGTTTTAATAAAATGTTTGCAAAAGAAAATAAAGAAATTATTGGAGGGCCATGATACTTTATCTTCAAGAGTCGACGAGAATAGACCCTCCCATTCCAACACAAGGATTATCAATGGAAGACCTTGTAATTATTTTTTAAAGACAACATGTGGATCAAAACCCTTACAATATGGCATGGAAGGTATTAGGATCACCTTTGGGAAGAGAAACTATTGCACTAATCATTTCAGGTTTATTCTCAGAGGTCTGTTCTAGGAAGAACCCTTGTTCGAAGTTCCCAAACATGAATGCACCAATTCATTACATAGATACTATGTTAGCATCGAAATTAAGGCAACTCAACCAAGAAGAAAATGTAATGAAAAAACCTACCCTCCCAAAATTAAAATAGGAACTAGACGTTTACCTTCAAATCATGATGAATGGAAGGTGTGAGAGATCACCTGTACCACTGTTATAAAGCTCTACTAGTAAAGAATTCGAATTTAGTCATTTGTCATAGTGCAAATGAGGTCATGATGGTGAGGTTAGGGTAGGTAGTTACCCTAACGAACTGCTAATAGATCCCCTTTGTATGATTGTAGTGAGAATCAACGGTGATTAAAGTGCCAACAAGTCTCCTCCGGCTAGGACGCTATTAATGAAAACCCTATTTGCGGACAATTAGATCAAAAGATCTGTAACCATAAGAAGTGAAAAAGGTAATACCATAGAAATAATTCAATACAATACTTTTCAGTTTTCATATGCTAGCCACTGTTGGGGAATTTTTCTGGGAAAATCCCAAAAACAACAATAAAAATTTCATACACAGAGACAATGCTCTGTTTTTCCCAGAGTCTTTTTAACACAGCGGAAGCATAAAAAGAATTCTGAGCACAGAGGACAGTTTACACACCAAGGATTTATATTAAAAGAGATGCATTTACAAATCATAAACTTCCTCTCTCACAGAGGGATTCACCGCTTGCATTTCACCAAAAAAAAATTTACACAGGAGTTTTTATTCACGCTGCTGCGTGACTCCAAGATGCATATTCAAAAAACATTGCTCTTGCACTGCTGTGCGTTTCACCTCTCTTACAATTCATTTACCAAAAATTACATTAATATATGACTACCAGAGGGAGGACTTACATCCCATACTTCCGTAAAAAGAACAGTAAAAATTAAATGGTTTTACTGATATTTTTCTATGCCCATACTCCCGCTCAGGAAGAATTAAAAAACTTCACCAAAAACTTACCAACCACAGTAAATAGCATTTACTGTCTTACTGAGATAAACAGCGGTAAGAAGACTTTCACTTCACGTTAAAATCATTTCCCAGGCTTTTACTTCACCCATTATAAAATATGCTTTTGGAACTATATCGGGTCCAAGCTTTATCGCATGGCACACATATGTGCACCCATGGTTTCTGCCGATTGCAAAATTCCGATCACCACATGCCCGATACCACCGATATATATATTATAATATTTGCATAATAACAAAAGAAATATAAAACAAGCCACTCACGGACCCGAAATATCTTTAAGCAAAATGTTGAATATAAATCGGGTCCAGAATATCGGGCGAGAGCTTATCGCATGGGAAAGAGGCTGCTCACTTGGTTTTCGCCGATAGCGAAAATAATATGGACCCGATAATTTATCAAAAAAGGATTAATTCCTTCATCGGGTCCGGCTCATCGCAAATAGTAAAAACAACTTTATAAAGCACCACTTCTATTTCGCCGATGTGATATGCCGATGCGATATGAGCTGATCGCTGAGGTTGCTGATTGCTGAATTTGCTCACTGTTAGAGCGCAGTTGAAATTACATGGGATCGTTGCACGCTGAAACACTCACGCGCAGTTGGAATTACAATTTTCAACACTCCCCTTTAATTTCAACTGCTGGGCATTCAACCATACCCAAACACTTTCTCAAAAATTCAAAGCTTTTCTGATCCAATGGCTTTGTCAAGATGTCTGCAACCTGTTCTTGTGTCCTGCAATGTTCTAGGACGATTTCTCCATTGTTCACTAATTCTCTGATGTAGTGAAACCTTGTATCAATGTGCTTCGTTCTCTTGTGAAACACTGAATTCTTTGACAATGCAATAGCTGAGCTATTGTCACAAAAAATCACTGTTGCTTTTGCTTGCTCTTGGCCTAAGCTTCTCAACATTCTTCTCATCCACATTGCCTGGCATGCTGCTGCTGTCGCTGCCACATATTCAGCCTCTGCTGTAGACAATGCTACAATGGACTGCTTCTTAGAAGC
This sequence comes from Pinus taeda, assembly GCA_000404065.3. Lineage (NCBI taxonomy): Eukaryota > Viridiplantae > Streptophyta > Pinopsida > Pinales > Pinaceae > Pinus > Pinus taeda. Next base: position 214,530 of record APFE030255450.1, read on the forward strand.
CCATGAAATGGCTCCTGAGCCCATGTGAAAAACATAACCGGAAGTGCTCTTCCGATCATCAATACTTCCAGCCCAATCACTATCAGTGTATCCAACCAAATTTGAATGTTCAGAGACATTATATAAAATTCCAAAATTTTTAGTGCCTTTGACATACCTCAAAATTCTTTTCGCTGCTTGCCAATGTGCTTCCTTTGGCCTCTCCATAAACCTGGAAATTAAACTAACAGCAAACATTATATCAGGCCTAGTTGCTGTTAAATACATGAGGCTGCCAACTATGCTCTTGTATAAGCTAGGATTAAAATCCTTGCTGCTGTCCTCTTTGCTGAGTTTTAATCCCATTATTGTGGGAGTGATTGCTGCCTTGCACTCTTGCATATTAAATCTGCCCAACACTTCATTTATATATCTCGCTTGAGAGATAAAAATTCCATTTTCATTTTGATCTACTTCTATTCCTAAGAAGTATCTCAAGAAACCCATGTCAGTCATTTCAAATTCATCTTTCATGACTGTTTTGAAATTTTTAATAAGCTGATCATCATTACCTGTGAAAATAACATCATCAACATACAAGACAACAATTAAAATTTTACCATCTTCTACTTTGATGTAGACGGTGGGTTCTCCCTCACACTTGTCGAATTCATTATCCAATAGATATGAATCTATTCTGCTGTACCATGCTCTTGGCGCTTGCTTGAGCCCATATAGAGCTTTCTTCAATCTGCATACTTTGTGTTCATGGCCTTTCTTCTCATAGCCTAGAGGCTGTTCAATATAGACCTCCTCATTTAACACTCCATTTAGGAATGCTGACTTCACGTCCATTTGGTAAACTTTCCATTTGTTTTGTGCTGCTATGGACAGCACTGCTCTCACGGTTTCCATTCTTGCAACCGGTGCGAAAGTCTCCTCATAATCTCTCCCATACTGCTGCTTGTACCCTTTGACAACCAGCCTTGCCTTGTGCCTTTCTATCTTGCCTTCAGCATTGCTCTTGGTTTTATAAACCCATTTAACTCCAATGACTTCTTTACCTTTTGGTAGCTCAACCAAATCCCATGTCTTGTTTCTCTCTATGGCATTCATTTCCTCATCCATAGCTTCTATCCATTTCTTGTCTTTGATTGCATCTTTGAAATGAATAGGATCATCAACATGACAATACAAGGCAAATAAGGAATTCATTCCTTCATCATAAATGTCACTCAAGTTTCTGAACTTTTTACCTCTTTCACTTGGTGTGCAAGTGCTTGAAGATGCACTTGAATTTCCTCCTTGTGGTGTGCATGGAGAGGTACTTTCATTTCTCCTCAATGGTGTTCCTTGCTGTTCTGGTGTTGGCGCTGCTGTTTGGGGATGCACTTCAGCCACCTCTTCATCATCTTCATCATGAGACAAACAGTTTTTGACATTCACTGTTTTCTCTATGCTTCCATCCCAAGCTTCCTCCTCAATAAATTGAACATCTCTGCTGATAAAAAACTTCTTGGTGGATGGAATATACAATCTATAAGCTTTGGATTCTTCACTGTATCCAATGAAAAGACACTTCTCCCCTTTGCTGTCGAACTTCCTCCTTAGCTGATCTGGAATGTGTGCATAGGCCACACATCCAAAAACTTTCATGTGGGTGACTCCTTGCTTTCTCCCACTCCATGCTTCTTCCGGCACTTTGTTCATCACAGCTTT
>APFE030255452.1:8374-22574 GCA_000404065.3 Pinus taeda
ATAATCATGAAAATGTTTCCTATCAAGTGTGGCATGGAATGAGGCCCCTGAATCTACCACCCAGGCATCAATAATATTTTCTAATGAAAGAATCAATGCATCTTACAACACATCACCTGTTACATTCACTTTATGGTTGTTTTCTTGATGTGCGACTCCTTCTTTTCCCTTCCGAGACTTGCAATCTTTCTTCAGGTGTCCTTTCTTCCTGCATTTCCAGCACACTATCCCTGACCTGGACTTGGATCTACCTTTTCTTGACTTACTATGAATCCAAAGCTCTTTCCTCTTTCCATTTTTCTTCCCCTTGTCTCTGCAGTCAAAGCATTACCTAATGTCTCACCGGAGCTTTTCCTTTGCATTTCCTCACTAAAGATTGCACCGACAACATCATCAAACTTTAAGTACAAAATGCAGAGACATAGTTACTAATGGACATAACTAAACCATTCCAACTTTCTGGCAATGAGCACAGAAATAACAGAGCCTTAACCTCATCATCAAAATTTACCCCTACAGAACTTAACTGACTTGTAACTGTATTAAAAATCATTTAAATGGTCTACAACAGATCCACCTTCTGACATCTTCATATTCAATAAATGCTTCATAAGGAATACCTTATTTGAGGCCGAGGGTTTTTCATATAGTTTGGCTAATTCCAACATTAAACTCTCTATTATCATTTCCTTTGAAATATTAAATGCTATCGACATCGCTAGGAACAGTTGTATTGTTCCAAGTGCCTTTCTGTCGAGAATATCCCATTATGTGTCTATCATACTCATCGATTTCTTTGTCTTTCTGCTCAATGGTAGGTACAGATTTCTCTCATACAGTTAATCTTCCATCTGCATCTTCCACAGCTGGTAGTTTTGGCCATTGAATTTTTTGACCCTAAACCTACCATCTTCAGCCATTGCTCCCACTTGAACCAGGAACCCTTCTCTCCTACGAGTTTATCAGCCAAATAGACCTTCGGCTCTAATACTAGTTGTTAGAAAAATATATATTACAGAGCAATGGAACACATAAAATATTTCAAAAATATAAACATAGAAAACTCATAAAACAAGAGAGACACAAATATACGTGGTTCACCCAGTTTGGGCTACATCCACAAAGAAATAGCCAGTCCTTCTTTTATTATATTATCCAGCAAATTGAAGAATACAAACTACAGCAGATCTACTGTAACTCCCTCTTTGCTCTCAATCTCCTCTCTCTTCCTCACTTAGAATATAGATATACATAGACGCAATACAATTCCCTCATATATAGTGAGGGGTTGCCTTCTAGGGCAAAAAACCTTAAATTAAACATAAATTCTACCATTAGATCATTCGCCTAATGAACGGCCCAGTTTAACTAGAAATTACTAGACTTTTACAAAGCAGTTTTACATCTATTTTTAGCTTCGGGGGACCGCTGGCCCCCAAACCCCCCAACCAAGGGGGATTAGCCCCCCGGCACCCCCCTGCATGGAGGGGTGTATAGTCTTCCCGGGGTATACATCCAGCTGAAACCTTTTAATACAGAAGATAATCAGGCTCCACACCCAACAAAATTATGGTGTGCATGGGATGGATTTCATATTTCACCAGGCTTCAGGTCCCTAGCAATGAGATCGCTCTTGAATTTTTACAGCACTTACAGAATGGGTAGTCCATAGTAAAAGGTGTAAGAATAATAGTATTGGAAGTTCTGATAGTGGAGGTTTATGGGCTATCGGTAGAAGGAGTAGCATGGCCTGAAAAGCATGTAATGTTGCAAGACGTAGTGGAGATTTTCAAAGATGAAGGTGAAAAGCTAACCCAAAAAGGCAAGGGCATTCAACCATCCTCTCTGGGAGAACCATGATGTGAATTGGCGAGTGTCATCCAACAATACATTACATGTGATGGTTGGCGGGATGTGGTAAAATCACGACAACTTAAACTTTTAGCCGTTTTAAAACAAAATCTTACTCTCAATTTGCCATTTTTTTTAAATATACTGTTACATGATATAGTTGATAGAGTAAGGCGGGCTAAAAATATTGATACTGTAGTCAATCATCATAGGTTGATTAGACTGACTGTTAGTCACAGTCTAGCTCAACAAGGTTTAGCGTGGGATAATTTTATAGCTCCACTAGAAATTAGGCTAGACCCTATAATCTGAAATTCTGCAACCTTGGAAATTGAGCAGCAAAACCCTATTCTGAAGCGGAAAAGAACTACTCGAACAGTAACAGGACCTACTAAGCATAGGCATTTTGTGAAAAATACTTTTCAAAGGACTTTCGTAGATCTTCAGGATAGCACAGAGCACCCAGCAAAACCATCTAGTCCAAATGTTGTACATGACTCTGAACCTGAACAGGAGGAGAACCCAATTCTGAACCTGAAAAGGAGGAAGAACCCAATTCTAAACTAGAACAGGAGGAAGAACCCAATTTTGAACTAGAATAGAAGGAAGAACATGATTCTGACCCAAAACAAAGGGAAGCATAATACTTTTCTCAAGATGATGGTGAACCATAAAATGAAGCAGGGCCTTCTCAAATACCACCTATGAGCCCCCGAGATGATTTCTTGTAGGAATTTGAGGAAGGGATGGCCCAGGTTCTTGCAAATTTGAACACATATATACAACCTAAAGGGTCACTCAACCAGAGCCTAAATAACTCTCAATCCAGAGAGGATTCTGGTCACATAGAAATTTTTCCTTGCCCAGAAGCTACAGACCGGGCCGGGGAAGTGGACACAAAAATAATTCATGAATCTGATAACCAGTCAGGTGACACGATTATAGTGGAACATAACCAAGATGAGCACCAAGATCCCTCAGATACAAAACCTATCGATAAACCTATTCCCATAGAGGATTCTTGTTAGAAGAAGCCAATGGATGAAATAAAGCTAAGAAAGTTGAAGAAGAAATAATGGAACCTTCAGAGGACGGTTAAGTGGCTGCAATAGAAATTAAAAGAAGCTAAAAAATGGGAAGCTCTGAGCATTATTCCTGATTTAGTCACTGTGGCAGCACAAACAAAAATATGTGAATACAAGGCAATAGGAACCCAAACCAAATCTATTTCTACTCAAACATTCACCACACAAACAAGCTCTCATATAGATTTGATAGATATGGCTATTCAGACAGAGGGTTTATCCTCTCACAATAAAAGCACCTAGATAGAAGAAATATTTGATGATGCTCCATCAAGCAGTGATCCTATTCTTCTGGAGTTACAGGAGGAGTTGGTATAGGCTTAGCTTGCTTTAGCGCAATGTAAGAAGGAGACAGTTCCTCTGCAAAATTATTAGGAGCAGCGGAAGCAATTCAATGATTTGACCATAACTAAGAGTGAAACTTTTGATAAGTCAAGGCGGGAGGAAGAAAAGTTGAGGAAAGTAAAAGCCAAGCTATATAAGGTCGTGGGTTAGATTGATGCTATTTTCTCTTTATATTTTGATTTCTTATCTTGCAAATATCCTGCTACAAACTATGCTTTCCTTTTATTGGAAAGATATTTATTGTTGAAGATTAAAGCTCTTAAGGCCAGCAATTCAGTTGAATTGAAGACAACTAAAGAATTTATGAAATTATGTAAGGAGCATGGGATAAAAGTCCAATGTATTCTCTACGAACTTTATTTGCATAACTTTTTATTAGAAGGGGAGGTGGATAACAATCCTAGCCCTTTTGTTAGGGACATTTAATTCCAAGCCTTCATTTCCTTTGCAGTGAACGAACTCAAGTGGTCCAAGGCTTATAACACCTTTAAAAGGAAAGAACATGGACTGGATTTGTGGGTAAGGGGTGAGCCTACTCAACCCTTGCACCTTTTTGTTAGACATAAGAGGTCCATGAAACAGGAGGGAGTAATTCAAAATCGTGGACCTATACATAAAGAAATTGTGCAAACAGGAAGGGCATATTTCTTATCCATACAGGAAAGGCCCTTACTTGCATCCAAACAGAGATGGATGGTCTCTACCAATAGTGTCAAGGATAGAGAACCATTCGGCTACATGAATTTTAAAGCTGTCACAAGTTGTTTTGTCACATACAGTAACATTATCTTGAAGGAAGGACCACATTTGCTAGGATGTCGATTTAGGATCCCTATTATTTGGTACCCTCCTAAAGGATATTGTTTTTTTTATGAGTTGCCTGAAGGTCATGAAGGGATAGCCTTTGCAAAGCTCATACAAAAGCAAGATTTTAGGTTGTATAAAGAAAAAGTCTTTCCTGCTTACTCTTTAATTGAATTACATAATAAGTACTTATTTTCATGAGGACATGAAACAAGGTAAGCAGGGGAGTATGTTGGGTCGTGCAACAGGTATAAATTTACCCTTGATTACATTATATTTTTCCTCCTTTTTATGCATTTGTGCCATGATGTAATAAGATTTTGATGGAATTTCGATAGAAAGTGAACGAAATCGCTTTTGATATGAATTCGCTATCAAAACTAACTTTTGTTTTTTTTTTATGCAGAGATTAGTGAATGGGACAATTGTTGTTCAATTTATTGAACATAAAAGGCTAAACAAGGAGAAAAGTGTGCATCTTGTGCAGTCAAGTTGAGAAGAGAATCAGGAGGATGAGCGCAAGATGGAAGATTGTCTGATAATAGTATTTGGTCGTGAATTTCTCAGGATCTCCTGATCTTGAGGAATCACAGTTATCTCTTTTCCTCTTTGAATATAAGATGGGCAAAATGAATAGAATAGAACAACTTTTTACTTTTTTACTTCAACTCTAATTTTAAGAGACAGAGCATTATCTTGAATAACACATCGTGATCGCAATGACATTCGGATTTAATGAGTAATATATAATTTGTGTTTCATTTTTTTCGCGATATTCTGAGTACTTAAGCAGTAATCACTGGTGGCTTGGGCCCAGTCACTGGTGGATTTCGCTGTTGTTCCCTGTGTTATAATTTTACCTTTCTTTACTACAAGTTTAATTACTTTGTTTTATAGTTTTATGATTGATCTATTTGATATATAAATCACTGATGTTGAGTTTGTGCATTCTGCACATTAGTTCTTATTGTTGTTGATTAGTTTCATTTATTTCTATCGTGGATTGATTCAATTATTAGATAAGAGTTATTTCCTGTTAATCAAGAGCCGGAGTATTAATGGTTAGATCAGGTGTATTACTGTTTTTATTCAGCTGAAAGAGCTTTGTTACCACTACAGTGCACTCGGTTGATGTGCTTATGGTTTATAATTGCAATTAGAGTTTTTTATTAAGACTGAGTTTTGATGTTTGAATAGGTTAATGTCTTTGAAGTACAAGTTTGGTAGTCTATGGTTTGATCTGCTTACTCTTGTATTGAATCAATAAGTTATTTTGGAGCATTACTCTTTGTAGATCCAATGATTTCCATCACTTTCACATACTATTACACTCTTGAAACAAAAAGGCTTACCCAGGTCAACAATTAATGTGAGGCATTTAGGAGTTCTAAAAGACACCTTATTTGCACCCAATAATATACAATAAGCTAACTCTGATCATCCTAGAGACTCAATTCTATTGATTATCTCGAAAGACTATGTTCTCCACGAACTACCATCTGCTGAAAGCCACCACGATCAATCGATCCTTTCCCAACTCTGATTTGACTATCCAACTACCATTGGATTGAGAAATTGTTCCTTTCATTGAGACTTTGCAATCGTTACTCCACATCCATGAAGTCATTCCTCCTCTATTCTATGCGGAGCTCCTTATGTCTATTTTCAAACTGGATCCCATGATTTTTTTCAATTTAGTTCAGCTCTGAAATCATGCTTTCATCAACAAGTTATCATCATTAAATAAAATATAAGCACCACAAACATATGCTCTCCAAAATATCAAAATAGTGGCCACATGAAATATGATAAAAACTAAATAATACATCAAACATCAAACCCTCACTGTAAAATAATTACTGCATAATATAATCAACAACATAAGTCATTATTTCATGTGCTAAATTCATTAGCATCTCCTAGAAAAATAAATTTGTGAGTCACCAATCAAAAACACTATCGAGCAGTATACACAAGATCTCCCAACAATCTCTATTCCAACAACATCAAATCTAATCTATTCTACAACATGCTTCAGTTCTACTCCATTCTCTGCCATTAACACTCACTCATTGAAGCATATATGCTCTCCAATATGTCTAAATTATAATCACTCTTTGCAGCCTTAAGTCACTCACTCACACACTCAACTCATCAACAACCACCTTCAAGTGATGAATATAAACCATGTAGGGTGAAATTGAGCTTGCGAGTAGAATAAAGGGTGCACAAATTAGACCAAATCAATCCACTAAGATGACTACTTGTGCAGTAAATTAGTTCATGTCATTTGAGGACCTTCTCAAACTATTTTTGACCTTTACAACTTTTTCTAGAAGCCTCTAGGAACTTTCTGGCTATTTTTCTTCTGATTTGTACAAGAAATGCAGAGAAAATCTCATGAAAATCCTTAGTCATGTGCATAACACTCATTGAACTTGACTAGAACCTTCAATCACTCACATGTGCATGTTTTCCAGTGAATCAATCCTTTTAGTCACTCCCATAGGGTTGGCTCCATGCAACTGAGGCAAAGGATGAAGAAAAAAATAAGACTTCAGTTCAAAACCTTTGCCACCTATTGGTGCACCTTCTCTAACATTTGTACCAGCCTCCAAACCTTTAACATAGCCTCTAACACATCTGAAAGTGGATTAAACATATCTCCCTAGTGTCACTATCAAGTTGACCTAAAAGGGCCAACAAAGAAGTTTGGAAAGGGAGCCAACAAGTCTTCCACTCTCCAACAATTATCTCCACAAGTTACAACACCTCTGGTAGACCTACAATCCTCTGTAGCACATCTCCAACATCATCATCATTATGAATCCAAACCATCACTACAAAAAGTCATCTCCATGAGTATAAGCATGAAGACCTAGAAGAAGACCTAGCTACCAACTCAACTAGTGTGTCAACCCAACAACATGGACACCACTACCACATGAGAAACCACAACCACACCAATTCCATCACAGACCATCATAAAAAAGGTTGACATCAATAGTTGACATCAATGCCAACTCAACTAGTTGCAACCATGCTATAATGAAGGCATCCAAACATCAGCTAGTGTTTTGGAGAATTTAGCATCTACGGATAAATACTAATTCACTAGACAAGTAGTTGTGCCTAGAACAATAGTTTAAAGTATTTTAGAATTTTCCTATAAGCAATAGATAAGAAGAGAGGATAGAAGGTGTTAGGGCCCTATAATACTAGTGATTCCCCCATTACAATTGTCATTGTATCCCTTATTGTTATTGTTGTGCCCCTATTGTCCCCATATTGTATTATTGTGCCCCGTAGAATCCCACTATTGTTATTTTTGTGCCTTTATATTATTATTTTTTGGTCAGCTTAGTTATATTGTGATCCCTTAGACTCCTATATATAGAAAGGAGGTTTTGTCATTTGAATCATCTAATAATTGTTCATTTGTGTAATGTAAAGGAGGTTGCCCCCTCGAAGATCTTATTTCTAAGGAATTCATCTATCTTTTCTATCTTTTTATGAGCTGGTTTCATAACATTTGGTATCAGAGCTTTAGATTCTAGGTTTTCGCTGCTCCAAATAGGTCATCATGGAATTTTTGCTATAACTTTCTTTCTGTGATGTTTCAGAAACATGAAAAAAAAAAAAAAAAAACCATTTGAGACAAACTTGCTCTAAACCTCAGGTCTGAATTTGTGTGCTTGTCTTGCTATAATTTCATATATATGATCTAAGCAAGTTAGGGTTTTTGTAAGCTCCAAAATTTCAACTAAACACGTCATCGTGGGATTTTAGCTATAACATTTTGGCTACAAAGTTTCAAAAGCTAAAACAAGAACCCATTTGAGATTAAATCAGTCTGAACCTTGGCTACAAATTTAAGATCCTATCCCGCTAAAGTTTCAGAGATATAGTCTGAGGAAGTTAGGGTTTTTACAAATCCCCAAATTACATTCCAAATATATCACCTTGGGAAAATTGTCATAACTGTCTCTCTGAGCATCAGATTGAAATTTCATAAGAAGTTACAAAAAGAGGATGGATTGTATTTTATTTTGTACATTTTTCAGATCCAAAGGTCAAAAAGTTGACACGTGGAACTTCATACAACTTCGCTCTTTTGAAAAAGGTATATAATTAGGTCATCTTGGGAGATTGTGGATAACTCTTTCTTGGAGAATCCATTTTTTATCAGACTAGTGGCATTGGAATGAGGACACAGAGGGATACTTCAGGTCACAATTTCAGAACTAGAAGAGCCGAAATTATAGATTTATATTCATTTCAAGATCAAGCTCCTAAAGAGGAAGTTTTGATGGCAAGGATCCGATAAATTGGATACAACAGATGGAGCAATATTTTGATCTACATGAGGTGCAACTATTACAAAAGGTACGTATTGCATCTTCATATTTAGAACCGGATGAATTTTTATGGTATAAAGGGCTTTGTTCTCGTAAACCACTTGTTACATGACCAATTTTCATGGAGGGAATGATAGCACATTATGAGAATATAAAGAGAAACGCCTTCATTAGCCAATTGATAAATCTCAAACAAAAGTGTTCAATGGCAGAGCACATTAACGACTTTCAAAAATTGAATATAAGAGTAAATGATATTATAGAGAAGAAAAGGATTGATGTCTTCATAGGTACTTTCAGGGATAACATTCAACATGAGGTTCGTCTTTGGGAACCTGAATCATTGGAAAAGGCATTCAGGTGGGCAAGAAAAATTGAAAGAGAAATTATGAAAACAAAGAATCCCACCACTCATGACTACAATTATGGAATTGTTTATTCTCCTAGCCTTCTACAACCTACAAGGTTTACACCACAACAATTGGAAGAAAAAAGAGAAAAGGGCTTTGTTACAATTATGATAGCCAATGCACTAAAGGGCATAAGTGTGCTGAGAAGAAATTATTTTACATAGAGTATGAAGAGGAGGAAGAAAAAGATCAAGAAACATCAAAAGTAGAGGATATACGCCAGGACCCAACCCTAGAGAAAGAAGAAATGAATCCAACCATATCTTGTAAAGCATTGGCAAGAATTACCACTCCTCAAACTCTCAAGATAGAAGGACATATCAAGAATAAAAGGTTCAAGAAGTGAAAGATCACATTGAGAAAGAAGAAATGAATCCAACCACATATCTTGTAATGCATTGGCTAGAATTACCACTCCTCAAACTATCAATATAGAAGGACATATCAAGAAGAAAAATGTTCAAGAAGTGAAAGATCACATCGAGCATCAAGAAATGAATATGACCATAACTTGTAAAGCATTGGAAGAAATTACCACTCCTCAAATTCTCAAGATAGAAGGACATATCAAGAAGAAAAAGGTTCAATCAGTGAAAGATCACATCGAGCATCAACAATAAGTTCTCCAACTTTTAAAAGATAACGCCACTTTGGTGTAGAATCGAATGAAACAATAGGTAGATCAACATCGCAATGAAAAAAATTGATGTAGGTGATTGGGTTTTTTTACGGCTACATCTCAAGCAAGCTATTAATGAGAAGGAAATGTTGGCAATACTACATGCACTTAAGAAATGGTGACCTTATCCAATGGGAAGACACCTCAAGGTAAAAATGGATCATGATAGTCTTAAATACTTTTTAGAACAAATATTATCTTTAGAAGAAGAGAAAAAATATGGCTTTGACATCATCTACAGAAAAGGGAAGAAAATTTTGTAACAGATTCACTCTCAAGAAAGGTTGAGGATGTGGAAGAACTATTTTGTGTTATTTCTATTACCCAACCAGACTAGATAAACAAAGCAACGGATGAACGGAAGAAGGACAAAGAATTGTGGCCACTCATTCAAAAGTTGTAAAATATCCCAATTCAAACAATATTGCCAGAACTTGAAGAGGAAGGAAAAATCATATTGGAGCCTAGAGCAGTCATAGAAACAAGAACCTAACATATACAAAATCAATCAATTTCAGAGTATCTCATCAAGTGGAAGAACTTACCTACTAAAGATTCCAAATGGGAGACAATAATTTTATATAGAAGCATCAAGAAATACGTAAGCACTGAGGACAACACTTTTTGAAGGAGAGGCATATGTTAGGTCCCTATACTACTAGTGTAACCCCTTATTGTTATTATTACAACCCCCTTATTATATTGCTGTGCCCATATAGTCCCCATATTGTTATTATTGTGCCCCATAGAAGCCCACTATTGTTATTATTGTGCCCTTACATTATTATTGTTATGTCAACTCTGATTATATTATGACCCCTTAGACTCCTATATATATAAAGGAGGTCTTATCATTTGTATCATCCAATAATTGTTCATTTGTGTAATGTAAAGGAGGTTGCCCCCTCGAAGAGGCTTATTTCTAAGGCGTTGATCTATATTTTCTATCTTTCTGTGAGTTGGTTTCATAACTGAAGGCCTACCTGTAACTCTTCTTTCCTCTTGTCTCCCTTGTATCGATTTCGTCTCTCCTTCTCGTACTTAATCCACTTGAGAAGTACCCTGTAAACACAATAGAAGACAAAAACCAATCAAAGCATACAATCCATTGAATATAAATGAAAGGAATTAGAAGCAATTCATACATATAAGCATTATGAAAGAACACAACATATGGAAAAAGGTTCAAACACTTTATTAGATAGAAGAAGGAATTACAACCATCGGTGTTTGATTCAAAGTCATTCCTCCAGCTTGGATCCCATCCACATCACATCAAAAGCAAGACAAGCATGTGGCATCACATCATTTGCTCCAAAGTCAAGTCTCATAGTAGCATTATCTCCTTACAATTCAACATAATCTAGCTAGCCCCTGATCACTTAGATGAGTGGTCAATTTATAGGAGGATGTAGGAGGTTTTGTCATTAATGGTAACATTGAATGGCCTTCCATACTTAGAATTAGTTCCATGGAGGAAGGGATGATAGGATAGGATGCTTCTTAACTCATTCCTCATCCATTTTCGAGATCATAGGAGTAGATAACTAAGGGAGGCTTATAGATGACTCCAATATATAAGAATATTCCCCAAACCCCAATTGAATTTCACTCAAATTCACCCAGCGTGGCCTAAAGAGGGCTTAGGTGCTCTACAGAGCACCTTGACAGTGTATCTACTTGCACTGCATAGCACCCTGGTAGTGTATCTACCTACGCTGGTCCCATTAGATACCATTTCTAGATGTATAAAGTCATGAAAATTTCTGGGGAGGCATTCAAAGGGGTGACTTTTTTAGGGCATGTAGCAATTGAAATTAGGGTTTGATGAGCCATAAAACACTGACCTAGATGTTGGGATTTGATTTTCCCAAATGGATCTGTAACAGCTACCCCCTAAAGCATGAAGTTGGAAAAATTCCAATGTCGCATGAAATGCTTTATGATGTGATGAGGAGGTATCGAAGTGGAAGGTGACCTACATCAATTACAATACATATATCATGATATTTGATTTTACATGAATTATTAAGGGAAGGCATACCCATGCTCAACTTATAAACTTTCATTACATGTACATAAACAGTCATCTACAGATATAGACCCATGATCGAAATGACTATCAATGTAAATCCTTTGTACATATGATTTAGTACTCCTGATATCACAACCCGGATGGATGAAACTAGATCTGGGGTATTCAATCTCATTCAACCATTCCCTCAAGTATGAGTCTAACCATGTGAATATGTGATCTGAAATCGAACATGGGAAGACACCATCTGATTACTAGCTGATGATGTAAGTTGTTAACAAATGCGAGAGAAATCACCGATAATGATTATGATCCTCAAGGTATTGCAACACATTCTACATGGTGTAAATGAATGATTTGATGTTGAACACCATACAAAGTATTTTGGTCGAAGGCCATTGATGTATGCCTATCACCAAAAGCGAGAAACCTGCCATTGATGCATGCAAGCCTCAACGTATTGAATGGGTGTTTCTAAGTCAACTTCTTGTATAATGAGTTGATGTCGACAAGAAGCGACTCATCGCATGAGGGCCTTGATGTATCTGTTAGGGTCCCACCCTAACCCCCTTATCTATGTAATGGGACCACGTCATAGTTAATAGTCAATAAAGCCCATATTAATAATTGTAAGTGGTTAATCCACAATTAATAAAGGAACCATAGTTAGTTGCAAATGGGCCGTAGTATTAGATAGATGGTATTAGTAATAAGCGGTATTGACTCGTGGTATTACTCGTAGGAGTCATATATAAAGGATAGTAACTCCCTGCGAGGAGCATCATGTCTTATTTTTATAATCGAGCTTTGCTCTATTGGAGGTTGCCCCCTCGAAGAGGCAAGTGAACATTACTCTCTGAATAATAAAGTCATTGCCATTTTGTGTTCTCAGTCTCTTTTCTTCTCATATTCTATATTTGGGTATCTTTTGTAGGTTAAGAAGCATAAAAAGTGGTATCAGAGCTCTTTCCAGGGCCAGTGGGATCTCCATTCAGTAGAAAAAAAAAATATTGGCTCGAGATGTGTTCCGGCGTCTTTAAACCACAGGATCTTTCGTTGAGCGCATAAATCTGCGGATTTGAGGAGGCATGCACGGAGGAAATACAAGAGCTGGTCACGTCTGTTGGATTCCCTTGTAACCCTTGTGGGTACCCCTTCGAGTAGTAGCGCATTAGACAGAACCGCGCACGCACTGTCTTCCACGTACCCTCTAGGTATATCGGAAGCCCCATAGGCTCCCTGAAAACCTCACCATAGATAAACCAGCGACCGTCTTGCGGATATAGTACACTGAGAACAGCACTCGGAGAGATTACTCGCTCGTACGATAGGGTAGTCGGGTGGTACGGCTAAGGGTACGGTCGACCCTCCTTAGTTAGAGCCCTGGAAACATTGGGCCAAGTACTACTGCCAGACCCTTATGTATATTGCGATCTGTAGCACCTGACACTCCCTCAAGACCCAAGTTCCTTTTTCTTTTAAGCATCATCTCTTCCAGATCCGCTTGAGCAAAGGAGTGCAAGCAGCAGCAGACATCAGTCCCAACCAGCCAGTTCTCTTAGATCCAGCAAACCAGAAGCGTTGTGCAGGGTTCCTATACCAGGGTATAATTGTCGCAAGGACTTTTGGCCGCATTGACATTTTGAGGATTTGGTGACTGCAGTATTGATCAAGAGGAGTAAAAACTCTGTTAGGAGTAAAAAAAAAAAAAAAAAAAAAAACCCACATGTTTTCCATAAACATGGGGGGTTGTGACATTGTCCTCAGCACTGACTGGCTCTGCACTCTTGGGCCAATCACAATGGATTTCCAGGAGTTGTATATGAGTTTTAAGCAGAACGACCACACACATACCCTCCAAGGACTCCAGGCGGGACCCCCCTCTATCATAAGCTCACATAGGATGGAAAAATTGTTAAAAAAGGGAAATCATGGAGTGGTAGCTCAATTTAATGCCATCCAGGGAGTCGAAACCAAGCAGCCACCACTTCATCTTGAGATGCAACAGATTTTAAACAACCATCTGCCAGTCTTTGACAAGCCTCAAGGGCTTCCACCCTCGCGAGGGGAACATAATCATAGCATCCCTTGGTCCAGGGGCAACCCCCAAATGTGCGCCCATACAGATATCCATTCACCCAAAAGAACGAAATAGAAAAAATCATCAAGGAACTTTTGGAAGCAGGGGTCATTCATCCCAGCATCAGTCCTTATTCCTTCCCAGTGGTCATGGTGCTCAAAAAATATGGGGAGTGGTGGATGTGTCCTGACTTCAGGGCCCTCAATAAGCTGGCAGTCAAAGATAAATTTCCCATCTCGGTGGTTGATGATTTGCTTGATGAACTCAACGGGGCTCAATTTTTCACGAAGTTGGATCTTCGCTCAGGTTACCACCAGATCCGCATGAAGGAAGTCAACATACCCAAGACTGCTTTCAGAACTCATGAAGGCCACTATGAATTCCTGGTCATGCCATTTGGTCTTTGTAATGCCCCCTCTACTTTTCAGAGCCTTATGAACCACATTCTCAAACCATATCTCAGGAAATTTGTCCTTGTATTCTTCGATGACATCCTCATCTATAGTTGCACTCGGGCCGCACATCTTCAGCATGTAGATCTACTCTTGCAACT
>APFE030255453.1:0-15891 GCA_000404065.3 Pinus taeda
TTTATTTTATTTTATTATAATGTAATTTTACATGGTCTCTACGATATTTTTAGTATCTCAAACTATGATAAAGTTATATATATATATATATAAACACACTTAAGAGGTCATTTGAGTGGAAGCGAACAGAGGGTTTTTGAACGGAACGACAGTGATGGAAAACCACTTAACAGAATAGCTGAAGGATAAGGGGTACTGCAGTCGTCAGTCACCTGACTTGCAACTACCCTCATTAGCACCTTGGAACCCAAAATTGCCCTTCTCCTTTTTACCTCCGCTCTTTTACGGATCTGGGGTTTTTACCTTGCTTAGTTTTTTTTCGTTGAGGAGGGTTACGCTCACAGGTCGCTCTCAACTCTTCATTTCTCTCGGTGGTTTTTCCCTGTTACCCTCGCCTAGCACTGGACCCCGCTCCTTGGGGTTTTCGCACTATTGTTACCGTTTCCTTTGCTATCGGTGTCGGTTTTCTATCGGCTAGCTTGTTCGAGGCGTTTAGCCCACTCCCTAGTGCAGCTGTCGGCATAGATATTGACGCTGTGGATTATTCGGAGGATCCGTTGGCGAATGGCTCCATCTGACAGTCCACATATGTCACCTTTGAAGGTAGGTTACATTTCAGCGAAGGTTTTGTTTTCTGGTAATTTTGAAGTTTTTTCAGCGCTCAAGTCCTGCTCATACTGCCTCTGTGCTGCCGAAGGGACCCTTGTGTTGGCCGCCTTTCTCCATGCCATCCTTGGCTACCTTGGGTTTTCTCTCTGACTGTATCATCCCATCCCCTAATATTGTGGGTCCATCATTCGTGTTGCCAGCCCTCTCGACTGTGCCTTTGACAGAAGCCCCTTCTGATGCACCCTCGCCTGTCAACCCCATCTCGTCCTTCGCTCATGTTATCCCCTCGGGTTGTTTCTCCTTTGTTCCCCCTCTATCTGAGGCCAATAAGTCCTTAAGAATCCAATTTATCTTGGGTACCATCCTCAAAATGAGGGGAAGTACATGGGGTTTCCCATAATATATATTGCAAACCCCTATAATATATATTATAATTTGTTTTTGCCAATAAGGCCTAGCTCGAGAAATGAACAGTTTTATCATCCTCATCCAAGTTCAACTCCCACAAGTGACATGTAATGATTGTATTATTATAACAACCTTAAGGCCAAAACCTCAAGCTTTTATAAAATCTAGTTTATCTTGAGTACCATCCTCAAAACAAGAGGGAATATTATTAAATATACTCATAACCATGTTGAAAGTGATTATCAACATAAAATTTAAGCATTTGAAAAACTCAAAAATCTACAAAATAACATAGAAAGAATTGATCCATAAAACAATAATGGTAGCAATGAAGAAACCCACCTCTTAGTTGAAAGGCTACTAGGGAAAAGTCATTCAAAGATCTTACATTTTAGTTTTATAACTTGTGGTAGGATAAGAGACATTTGTATAAAATGTCTATATTTTGATGAAAATAGACAGCTTTGAAATGCATTGTTGAAATAAATTTAAGGACAATACACTGTATAATAAAATTAGAACAAATCTATAACCTAAATGATAATAATTCTCAACATTTAGGAAAAAAACATCTAACCTTAATTCTTAAATAACCATCATATCAGCTATTTATTTAGAAAAGTTCCAAATACCTTTACACAATATAACACATATAATAACATAACATTACACAGTCAGCCTAATAAAGAAATGATTTTACAAATGTTAAATATTCCCTAATTATTTTTAAAATTCATGATATATTTTCGTTTTGGGATGTTTTTTTTGCAATTTCAACCCACTGTATCATTAGTCAATATCATCACAACCATCTTAACTTGTCAAAATACACCATCAGATTAACCAAGTGAAATTTAGAACACCTCTCCATTAAAGCATACACATACTGCATGAATTGCATCAAGGGGATATGAATTGGATTTAGATAGAGGTTACAAACACTGCCTTAATATTTTTATGTGATTTCTTTAAAAAATCTTTACTTGAATCATAAATCATAGAAACCTCTAATCTGAGAATTTAAAATATTTAAAATATCATCTGGGCAGGGTATCCTATTTTAAATTTCAAGTAATATTATCTCGCATGGTATCGTCTTTTATGTAAAAATATCAAGTATCATCCCTGTAATAGATGTTTCGGACCAAAAATCAACCAGCAACTAAATAACTATGTGATGCTTCTTAAATGTTCCATACCACCACTAAACAGTTTCATTCCTAGAATATTACTTGGCAGTTGATTTCATGTAAAGAATGCATTAAAGAATGACGAAGAGAATATTCAAACACCTATTCTGATCCAATATCACAAGGTAATAATAGGATTTACCTGAGTAGCAATTGGAGTTCACATTCGCTTGGCATCAGAACACAATCACACCCACCAGCATAATTAAGAAACTTGGACAAGCCATATTCTTAGGACAAGAAAGATAATTCTATTGAACTTGGAATACTTTTTGCAGATGCTCATTGCTTCTCTTTGCAAGAACTGCATTTTCCTATTGGAAATGCTCTTTGTCAAAAAAGGGTAAAAGATAAGCTGCAATATAGAATGTTAATTCCTGCAAGGTTGCTTTGCAGAATGCACATGATTTTATACAGAAATGCTAGTGATGGTTGTTAACATCCCTTTTCTCAGTCCTATACAGAAAACCTGTGAGCAAGGCCGATAATTACTGCTGTTTATCTCATCATTTTTCATTGGAAGCATATTCGATATTGGGTCACATAGAACAAGCAAAACAGGTTCCCAGCCGAATGCAGATCTTGATGGAACTCTAACAAAATAAATTCTGTTTGAGATTCCTTCTGCACAATGTTTCCAACGTAGCCAACCGCTGAAAATAGTAACCGTCCACAAAAAATTCCGGAAAGGCATTCTTTGTAACCGCATCTTACCAGTTTCATAATAGGTCAAAAGGAAACCCTAGTCAACACAAATGCTTCATACGCTGGAAGACAGTACATCCCTTATAGAATCACAACCACCAAAAAAATGTCTGTCCCTACTGACTTGCGACATATGTTTGTAATCCTGCAGGCCTTCCATATTGACCTCAATCATTTACCAGATCCCATTTTGTTCATGCATTGTGACCTGAAGAAGGCTTTGTTTAACCAATAGTCGCACTAGAAATGAGGTTCTTGCCAATGTCTGGGATACCAGACACGTTCCAATCAGTGGTATCCATTTCCAAATCTGCTGCAAAATAAGACAATAGGTTAATAGCTAAGAAAATAGACTATGTGGTTTAACGAAGTCTACTTATACATTAACACATTATAACCATAAAGTAAAAATGTCGGAAATCTAGCCCTATCCGTAATAAAAATAATGGAGACCGTTAGATACATAACCAAAGAAATAAAGAGCCATTTTTCTATTGACAAACATGGAAGGCCGTGCTACAAAGATCCGTAAAAGATGCTAGATTGTTGCAAATACCTGTGTGCCCAAGTATTGGGAAGTCCCCAGGCATCGGAAACCAGAATCGGGAAATGTGAGAACCCACAGAAACTGCCCAAGAGGATCCTGAGAGCATGCATCTAGTGCAAGGCTATCCCTTCCCTCCGTCAAGTGGTCTCTGTAGAAGGCCATCTTGGGATTTAAACCCTTGGGTGGGTCTACCCACGTAACCCGAATATCTTAAGATGCCCTCTCTGAACATACGGTCTGAAGATGTTCTCGATAATGTTATTATATACAGAATTTTGAATTTGATTTCTACGTTCCGAAGATGTTCGCGATAATGTTATTATATACATAAATTTGAATTCGATTTTGAATTGTTTTTAGTAAGATTTTTTGGAAGTTTTTATGGTGGGTGTTTCTAGTTTAATTTCTCTAAAATTTGGCAGGAATTTATTGAAATTACAAGCTGGATGGGTAATCCCTGCACAATCGAAGAGCCCTAGAGACTTTTCAAGGACTAAATCCATATATAGTCAAAAAACCAGTTTAAATAACACAAATCAATATTTCACCTCAAATCCATATAGATAGTCAAAAAACAATAACACAAATCAAGATTTCACCTCAAATTTTTAAGCCGCACTGAAAAGCCCAAAAAATCACACTAAAAACAACTCCATGTCGAAACACAAAAAAAATGTGAAATTACCAAGGTCCAACCTACATAATTTTACATATTACGAGAAAATAAAACAACAATAAAAACCTTAAATCCCAACCGATAAAGAAGAATGTACTTGAAAATGCAACAACAAAGACGCTAAACCCCAACAGATAAAGAAGAATGTACTTGGAGTGCCCAGTTGTCCTTTGAGTAGCTCATTCCCTCCTTGTAGTGGGAAAAAGATGAACACGGGTTTTGAAAATTCCAGCGAATTTAAACGAGCTGCCTATAAAGGATGAAACAGCAGGAGGTTAAGTTTCGAAGGAATTCATTTCCATTAGAAATCAGAAATTATTTCTGTAAATTAACTTCTTCCAACATCAAAATAGTACCCCCGGACAGAGGATGAGAGAGTGACTTTATCAAACATCAATATGGACTCCGTGATCTCTCATTTCCTCGACACTTTAGTCATGGGATAGAAGTAAAAGTCAAGTAGAATGCGGTAAGGAAAAGCTCCGAATGAATTGAAACCTTGTTTTTTCGTAGGCACTCTTTATGAATCTTGAAACCAAGCTTTTCAATATTTATATTCTACCATGTAAAAGATGGTTCGAACGATGTGTGCTCTTGTTTGGTAATATATAATAATAATAATATTTATTTTTAAGATTACAGCTAAGTCAAATACTAATTAGTCAAGTCAAACATCAAATTGGTGTATGAGACCTTTGTTTGTGGGACAAGGGATTCACCTCCGCAGCGATTTTGACTGTTAAGTCTACAAAAGCATACATACTCTACCTCTCTGGTTTTGAGCCTGTGACCTCTTAAGAGGAAACACATACCCACTCATTTGGTAACATCCAAATGAATAACATGCTAAATTTTTTTTTATTAGAAGAGGTTCTTCAAGATTTATATAAATGGTTTGTAGAAAACCAGAGAGGATTTTTTCTATGTTGGTAGTATTAGGGAATCTTTTAAAAGACTAATAGGTGAAGCTCAGCTGCCAATAACACGCTGGATCAGATCTTTCTTAGGGCCCTTGAATATTGCATTAATTGTTGGTAAAGAAATGAACCAAGACAATTTTAGGTTAGCTCCCCATTTTAGCTCCCCATTTATAGGTGCAAATATAGTAGTACATTTCATAGAAATCCTTTAAATGTACTGTTCAACAACAGACATTATAAGTTCGGTGCATATACCAATGTATTTCAAGACTTAACAGAACCCCAAGACGTTAAGAACCTTACTAGCCTTCTTATCCTTGGATTTTTAGCATTTGTATTCACAGACACAGTTTTTGGTGCCAGGCTAAATCTCGTCATTTTATGCTCCAGTCTCCATAATGCACCAGATACGATTTACCAAAAACAGAGCCTGTTTAACAGATATTTCTCTAGTGAGGTGAAGAAGTGTTAAGCTCAATGCACAACTAGAACGATCTTTGTTTTCAACATGGACTATATAGGTTATCACTGACAAACTGCCCTATAAATCATTCGGAAGATATCTAGCACATCCTTAATTGATCAGTAATTTCAAAGTAGAAACATTTTGAGTAAGAAGCAAAGGAACTCTTCATACCTACTATCTCGTCAAATATGCGGGACTACCAAACACAAAACTATATGGAAATTCACAAATTTAGGATTTCATGACAAATCCAACCTAAATGATTTTCTCAAATAATTTCATGACAAATCCAACCTAAATGATTTTCTCCTTTATTTGAGAGGCTTAAATTTTAGCTTCATCTTTTACTCAATCGATAAACCCTTTCAATATCCATATCCAGGCCCACCCCGAACCACCCCGAACCACCTTTCGATTTGACGAAGGCAACCCTAACATCTTCTCCTCTACTCTACACAAGATCCTCTCATCAGAAACCCAATTCTCCTTGCTTGATTCTGCTTTCACTAAATATACCCGTTTTTCATCTGCCATTTGGGAAGCAACACTCAAATCCTTCCCTCACTCCACTCGTTCCACTTTCAGTCCCATGAACAAATGGTACGATGACAAATGCAAGACTCTACATCAAGAACTTCGATATGCTTTCACCCACTCTCAACACTTCTACCTTGACATCAAAGCTTCTTACCATCGTCTCCTTCGTTGCAAGAAACGACTCTTTGTCTCTCATAGAAGACAAGAACTTTCTGCTCTCCTTGCCCACTCCCCTAAACAATTCTGGCATACCATCCTTACCCGACGCTCCCCTCTTCCATCCGACCTTGACCCTACATCCGTGTTCTCTCACACTTCAACCTTTATGATATTCTGAAGCAAGGCCAAGTTCGTGTTACCTCCCCACCCCCTTCCTGTTACCTATTCTCAGACAAAGATATTAGAGAGACCATTTGGGTGATGAACAACAACAAAGCCGCTGATGAGGAAGGCTACCAAGCAGAGTTCTTTAAACACGGTTTCCGTGCTTTGGTTAGTTATTCCGCTGATCTCTTCAACCATGTAGTCCATGCAGGTTTTCCATTGGCATGGTCACACCACATCATCCATCCAATCCATAAATCAGACTCCAACTCAAATCCTAATCACTGCACAACGATCATGGCGGGTCACACGTTCTAGAAGTTGTATGCTACTATTCTACATAAAAAGCTCTCCAGTGACCTTGAGCAGAGACAACTCAGAGCTAGGGGACAGGCGGGTTTTCGACGAGCTCATCAAACCATTGACCACATCTTCACCCTCTGCGTCGTGATTGAGGAGGCACAACATTGCTCTTTGAAAGTTTACTATTGTTTCGTAGATTTTCGAAAAGCTTTTGACTCTATTCCAAGAGAAGCCTTACTCCAGAGACTCAGAGATATTGGCATCTCGGTGACCTTATTGATAGCTATTACTCGCCTATATGAGTCTGTCCTTGGTCGTCTTCACATGGTTCATGGGATGTCTGATTTCATCCAAAGCACTATTGGGGTTAAACAGGGTTGTCCATTGTCCCCTACCCTATCTGGGATTTATATTGATGAGTTGGAGGCTTTTCTACACGATCATATCCAGGACATTGATGATTGCCTTCCTCACCAGGTCATGATATCTATTATACTCTTTGTTGACGGCGTGGTCCTCCTCTCCTCATCTCCAAAAGGATTACAGAGACAGTTGGATGCCTTAGCTTTGTTTTGCAATCTTTGACAATTGGCGGTCAACCTCAGTAAAACCAAGGTTATGATCTTCAATGGGGTGAAGAAAACTTCGAACCTTCACTTCCTATTCAAAGGGGAGGAGGTTGAGATCACCAACACGTATACGTACTTGGGGGTGAAATTCTTGAGTCCCCACTTCAGTTTGTGGCCAGCTCTTCAGCCTCGGATCAACAAAGGATATGGATCCTTAGCCCTTCTCAAGAGACAATGCTTTCGACATCACTTCCAAGATATCTCATCCCACTGTTCTATATGGCTCAGAGATTTGGGGGTCGTCTTTAGTTCAGTCAGATTGGGCTTCAGTTGAGAGAGTCCAAACCCTTCTTCTCCGCCGCATTATTAGATGCAAACAAACAATACCTCAACACATCATCCTTGCAATGTTTGGAGCTCAACCCTTTTGGCTTGAGACAGTCTTCCGTTTGGTCTCATTCTTGCATCGTATCCGAGGATTTGCAATCTCGATAAAGAGTAGGGACTGTTACCCTTATTTGGCATATTTCTCTTCTAAGAATATTGCTCGTTCTACCCCCTCAGGCCGGGCTAGATGTTGGTTTACAGGAGTTTGAGATCTCTTAGAGTCAGTGGGCATTCAGTTGGATCATCTCCCTCCTTTCCAATATTCCTTGGATTCTCTTGGTCACCTTCTACCTACTAGACAAGAGTTGAACAAGATCGTCAGGGAGGACATCTACAGGCAGATCGTCCAGGTCACCTGGGTCAATCCTCTGGGAGGATTGCGCCCAAAGATGGCCTTCTACACTGAGCACTTCTCAGAGTTGAGAGACGAGCTCATTATTCAACCCCAGTATACGTTTCACCACTAGATGCATGCTCTTTGCATTCCTCTAGGCTAGTTTAGAGTAGGTTCTCATAGACTTTAGGTAGAGACGGACCATGAGATTGATAGGCCAAACAAAATTTGCCAAGTATGTCATTTACAAGAAATACAGACTGAGGTGCACTTCATTTTTGGATGCCCTACCTACTACGAGATCAAAGGAAGGTTCCATTGCTTGTTCAAAGACTCTCAAACCCTCACAGACTTTTTTAGGTATCCCGACCAGAGATGTTTGGCCCTATATATGCAACAGGCTCTTAGGTTCCAAGCACATATTCTTCAACTTCCCATCAGACCAAACCCCACACAAAGGATCACGACATTTTTCAGGGTACTACCTTCAGACAGGGGTACAAAGAGAACGATTGATACCGTTTCATATCCAGACTCTAGACAAGTGAGGATCCATGGGACCTCACCCTGCCACACAAGATCTCAACAACTAAACTGTCTCAGATCTGTCCCTAGGAGGCGGACTAGGTCCTCCAGACCTCAACATTGCACAAACTCCCCTAGACAATGAGTTAGTGGACAGTCTGTACCTCCCACTAACCCTTCATCAGGCCAGCAAACTTTGTGGAATTTTTCCAGTGCTCTTCAGTCAATCTCTAATGTTAGGAGAGATGGGTTTGTTCCTCTTCGTTAGGGCATTCCGTATATTGTATCTTTTATGTTCCTGCATTGTACCTTTTATATTCATGCATTGTATTTTTTATTGGAGTCCGTTTGGTTGTCCCACATTTTATGAGCATTGTACTCAACAGTCCCTCTGACCTACTTTGCCGTCCCGTCCCATCCCGTCTTGTCTTCGGTGATAATCTTGTAAGCAAATAACCCCACTTTGAAATTTTAATCAAAGTTAACCTTTTCTCAATCAACATAAATGAATGACTTGACCTCGCAATTAGTGATCTACTTGAAATTCGACTTTAATACGCACATCAATAACCAAGATATCAATATACACATTAATGGGCCGGAGGCCAAAAAAAGACATTTTGAAAGATTCACCTACAATGTTAATTGAAGTGCGCCATGATATATGATAGATATGATAAGCCACATGGAAAGAAAAATCTCACCCTACTTGGTTTTACAAAGGCAACGTTCTCAAAGTAATTATACTGTTCAATTACTTTTGTCAGGACGTGCTTCACAAACTAGGAAGGTTTTCCAAACACATCTCTTTGTGCAACAAAAGTGTTTTGCCCCCAAATTTCCTATTCATTAAAAGTAAATAAGACAACAGATTAGCAACACTGCAAAGTGATCAACAAATTAGGCAGTTCATACTAATAAACTATGGACAAGCAAGCATATTTTACTTGCCCCTTTGCTTCGGAGTCTGCTGGATTTTGTATCTGGCACACGATTGACATGTATGCTTGGTCTTGACTCTTAGCTCAAAAGACCTTCCGTTGCGTCTCTCAATAACCCTAGTTCCATCCCGATGAGCTACAGAAAATGTTTATCTGTTCAAGTGCATGTCCTTGTAACCTTGTATCTCTTAGTTGGATTTGAGTTTTGCCATTGAAGATAAGCTTTCATTAAAGACCTTCCGTTGCATCTCTCTATAGCCCTAATTCCATCCCGATTAGATAGAGAAAATGTTTATCTGTTCAAGTGCATGTCCTTGTAACCTTATATCTATTACTTAGATTTAGTTTTTGCTATTGAAGATTAGCTTTCATTAATAGTTCATAACATATGCTTCTTCTTTAAATGTTACACAGATTTGAATTTAGAGGCGAGTGGATTTATGTACAGTTTCTAAGGTTAAGTAGTCTAATAGCTATACTCAGAGAGTCCCTTTTCCTATGTAAGAGATCCAAAATATAAATTTGACATCTAACTAGACTATGACCTAAAATTAACATATTATTATTGTTTTGGAAGAAAAACAGCACAAAATGCAGCAGAGGGCCAGAGGCTACTTATAAGCAGAATTACTATAGGTCTACTCCAAGAGAATCGGGCCTCAAATTCAAAACAGCTTTGTTTAGGCAATACTGTTAATAATATGTCAAATTACAGAGATTTTACAGAGGCCTCAGATTTGGATTTCTTTTTTACTGCGAACAAACCCTTCCACAGTACTTGACTGTTCAGGCGCACAAATCCCAATCCACCCACATAGCTTGATTTCTGATACAGATTTCCATTTCTTTTGGACAAGATTTGTCTCAAGGCATCGGAAATGTTTAGAAGGTACCCTCGTTACGAAGAAGCAGGCATCGACCATACAATGATACGAGAAGAAAAATAGGTACAGCAGAATGACAGATTCGAGGAAGCGTTTCTGTACTATCCCTCTAAGTCTAATTATTTACCCTCGACCAGGAGCACAGCAGAATACAGAAAAGAAATTCACACAAAAGGAAAATCAATCATCTCTATGTATTTATATTAAATCAACGAGCAACTCTTTGATTACCTCGTATAAAGGGACCGAGAGAGATTCTGGCCTTAAAGATGGGGTCTCGATCTCAAATATAGGCATCGACATCCTGCCATCTTCAATACACGTTTTCTTCCCATGAGGAAAGGCTATAATCAGACAGAAGAAACCACTACATTCGTGATATGCGCAGGCATCACAGCCAATATCATCAGCACAGCAAGTATTCCAATGGGAAGAAGCAACAGCAGCAGAGGAGGAGGAGGAAGCGGTGGCAATATTAAAGGAAGAACAAGCAGCGAAGCCGTGAGGCAAAACAGCACTAATAAAGATTCGATACTGAAGTAGTCGGCGATGTAAGAACGCTTATTTGCCCGTTCTTCGCCTTTCATGTGTCCTCTCGGCACTTCCACGAATGAACCATGGCGAACACCATTCATTATGTTCTACATAAAGTGCATCTGGAGCTCCCAGCCACATTTGGACCTCGCAATCTCAAAAAAGAACACGACGATGAATTCTTCGTCGATTCATCGCAATATGAATGAATATACCAAATTCGCCAACCAGGGCTCACGAATTTGTCTCCACGTTACGGGAAGAGGCGCCTCCAGTGTCTTCTTGTCATATATAATAAGGTGTCACGAGGAAAAATTGCAATAAATCCAAGCTTGCGGCCAAACGACAAATTTAACCTGTAAAGGACCGCTGGCCCATTCGGAACGGAGAATTTGAAGAATAACCTAGAGCAGAAAAGCTCCTGCACGCGCTTCAACCGCCAAACTGCATCAAGCTTTACTCAAACTAACCATTTTTACCCACATCCAACATCTGACACGTAAAGCTTCCGGCGCTCGGCACAAAAATCTCGGACCTGCACTAAATCCCTCGATGCTACGGCTAGCTTAATCCGTTGTTAAAAGCTTTCGATTCCTTTTCATAACAACACTCCATAAAATAGTCGAATAGCAGCGCTTCACCAGAAAGAGAAAACTTCATATCTACCCAAGCAAGTAACATCAAAATATGCAAATAATTGAAGGCCGCGTTCGATTTAAATGCTATTCGCGTGCCGGCATAAGAATTGCCTCGCGCCTTTTGAGCTTTTGCCGCATCCTTTCTCCCTGAAAGACTGACTATCCATACCTAAAAGCATACGATCTACACAAACGGCTTTACTATAATACCAAAGAAACGTCCAAACTTTCGAGTCTATGACAAAGAGACTTCAAATCTACGGCCAACACAGTTCTTTCGATCTGCTCCAAATTACTGCCTTGGGAACCTTAAATTTCTCCGTTCTGTACCGAAAAGATTTCAAATCTGCGGCCAAAGTCGTCAAGAAAAGAGATTGTTCGAATGCGGAAATCAGCGGCCCGTCCTAATTTCAAGCTTCTTCGATAATTCTTGACTTTTGAATCCAGCCTTCAATTCCTTCATCATCCATGGCGTTCAACACGGCAGCTTTAGCCTTGCCATCTTTTTCTTTTCCCTTTAGAGAAGGTGTGGTAAAAGAAGAACCACATATTTCACCCTGCCGTATTTACGGCAGTTCAAGCCCGATATATTCGAAAATATCCCGCGGTCTCAAAAAACCCTAAGTAAATGAGTCGCAGGCCGGGGTCAAAAAGATTAACTGATTCATTGCAATTTGCGTACGAAGATTCAATGTATGTGAACTGTGGATAAAATATAGTATACGACACCTAGTGGCCCCATCCGCTTATTCGATTAGAAGGGCGACGAGTCAGGCGTCAGGACGCATGGCATGAGGACGAGATTTCGGATGAATTCATTGGACTTAAGAATAGGTCGGAGTGGGGGCTGGCTGTCTGATAGTGGTCAGACAGTGTCGGCCCATCGTATCTGGAACTAAGACTTATATACCCTGTCCTTCCTTCCCGTCCGGTACCCGATGTCGGTTCTTCTCCTCTGGCAGTCGGTCACGTTCGTCTCCTCTGGCAGTTCCATCACATCTTTGAATCTGCAGGTCGAATGAATGTGGTATTAAAGAATTTGTCCGGCCATCCTTTGGAATGCATCGATGAGCATATTGGGACAGCGGGACGTGGTTACCAACTTTAGACTTTTGCGGTGATGTCATGGATTAGGCAACGATGTCCGGGACCTCTGAACCGCTGTGTGGAATGGATACATTGAATGGACTGTGGAGTAGAATTAAAGCGACAAGGATGCCCTTCCCTGTCACAGTAAAGATGGAAAGTAATGATGCCGTCGATTCGCTTCCTTGCTGGCCAATACATTGTATCAAGACCTGAAACAAATTTTATTGGTACACGGGATTGAGTGCCTTTCCAGACTTCAAACCCCACTTGAGATTTTATAGAATTTTAAAATAATGTCCACGAATATGACTCAATACGGTCAATGGCATTTTGAAACGCAGTTGTCTATAATGAGACTTTTTGAAAGCCTTTCCGGGGATTTTTCCAGACAAAATCCGGCAGCAATTTATTGGAATCCCAAGTTTGATAGCTAGTTTCTGCACAATCAAAAGGTTCCAGGGGTTTTTCAGGGTGCTGAATCCAAATATGCAGTTAAAAAACCATTTTAACTGCTAAAAATCAAGATTTAACCTCATTTCTTCCGCCGGATTCCGTCACCAGAATCTCCAAAAAGTCGCATTATAGACAACTCTTTTGAACACATTTTAAAATATAAAATAAATGGCCATTTCAAACGAATCCCTTACGTCAAATTTTGATTTGAGTTCGTGCGAGAAAAATATCTAAATTATTTAATAGTTTGGTAATGAATTAAAAACAATTAAAATAAATGTTTGTTTTAAGATGACTATGACCGTTAACAACAATGACAAAATGAAATGGGTGATAATTAAATAAAAAATATTATATATAATAATTTAAGGTAAATGCTTTTTTTTGCAATTATTTTAGAATTTGTATTTATAGAAGTTGAAAAATAATAATTTAAAGTAATGTTTTTTAAATGTTTAGAATTTATATTTATCACAAGTTTATAGGTTTAAATATAATTAAATTATTGAGAAAATGATTAATGGAAGATGGAAAATGTATTATTAACTTCAGAACAATGGTAAATAACTATATTTCTTAATTTAGTATAAAAAAATATTTTTGAAACTCTAATTACTCTTATTATATTATATTGATGTGAGGTTTCAGAATCTCGAAGAATTGTATGCATTGTATCTTATCCTCCTTATGAAAGGAGATCTTTCTCCTCTTAAGAGCATGGCTATGACTAGGTATCTAATGTATAAGTAAAGGTTAAACAACATTGAAGAGAAGAGGCTTCCTAAAATTGCTTCAAACTCTAGCCAAAACCACTTTGTGCTCAAATAGGGATCACATAAGATGCTTGATCTTGACTAAACTATTGGGGGATAAAGCAAGAGATCATTTTGCAAAATAAGGATAATATGATGTAATAAAGAGTAAGAGGAAAAAAAAAAGATATTATAAGTAGGTGATCAACCCTACTTTGGCTAGTCTGAAGAAGAAAATAAGCATTTCCAAAATAAAAACAAATTCTTATGAGCTCCATAGTAAAAATGAGCGTTAGTCAATTCTCAAAACTTCTTGCGATGAAAGAGTATGTCACCTTTGTGACACTAAGAGAGTTGAAATTGAAAAAATATTTTCTCTTAGATCATCCATCATGTATTGAGATTAAATTTAAATTTCAAATTATTTGTCGCCATACCAACCTTCTTGATTTTTTAACTTATCAAAGGTATGGTGATATTGGAACACTTCTCTTAATGTTTTTTAAGCATAGAAATAAATTTCTAAATAATTCCAGGTAATGTCTTACCTTCTTACGGTATGATAAACCATTTTTGGTCTCCAATGGATGTTAATCATAATCTTCCTCATCATCATGAGTAGTATTTAGTCTTATAAAGGATTAATGATATATGTTATTTGAATATATATGTTTTTATTATTATAATTTTTTTTGTAAGCTAATATTGTATTACCTCACAAATCATGTTTCTAGGTACATTAGTATCCATCCATCTTAAGAATGTTTGTGGACAAGTGGTCTCAACTTGCCCAAAGGGAAACCATATTTTTTTTACCACCTGCCTATAGAATAATTTGTCCAAAACTTCAAAAGTATTGACAACTGAAGCATAATTAAAGTATCTACTGCATAATTAGAAAACAAAAAATTGCTAGCAAACATTTCAAAAGCTAAGAATCGGAAGAGGTAAGAGGTTTCAGATCCTTGACATTAGATCCTAGAGGAGTTGACATAGCAATAATGCACAAAATATGGCACTCAATATGAGCCAACCGAGTGTCCAATCTCTCAAGACAAACCCATTGGTTTCTTTGGACACGTTTAACATCCTTAATACTTACAAATGCATTATATCTTTTAGCTTGCTTCTCAGTAAGGACCCTACTCAGCAAGGTTTTCATTTCCCAGTATAGTGATCATGCACTAAAATATTGCTTTTTCCTTCCCATGGTATGACCAAGGTTAGGAACTTATTGCCCAATTTCATCCATTATCTTTGAATCTAAGAAGGTCTACCTATCTCAAGCTATGAGGGTTTCCAATTGGTGAATTTCATTACGGGTTTCTAGGGGGATGGCCAATTGGAAGGTCTTAGCAGCCCCTTGGGCCTATTGTTGCACTCAGTTTTGGCACTATGGGGTGACCCCTCCCCCTCCCCCAATGCATGCTTCTCATATGTTGGCGTTGTATGTAGTCAACTAGGTGTATCCTTCTAATATCAACACAAAATTGGAAAAGAATAGGAAATTGAAAGCAGAGGTAAGACAAAGTCATAGTCGTTAACTAGACTAGGGTGATGAAACCCAAAAGGATCCAAACTCAACTTCAAAGAGGGAAAAGCCAGTAACCAAAAATAAAACAACACCAGTGCATATAAAGCCTAGAAAAAGTGAAAGGATAACTACTACAATGTAAGGACACAGTCCCATTACCATAGCTACGCCAACAAGATAACAATCAAACCTATACAAGAAACCAACACCAAAAGCAAACACCTATAACCAAGCACAATGTGAACAACTAAACTATAAATATAGGAAGGCTTCAAAATTACCCAAGATGTGGTGCCCTATGCGCATTGAGGGAAGATGGCTAGTGAGGGTCCCTACATACTAGTTATCTTTAAAGTAACTAAAATTCGGTGGTTTGCAGTCAAAAGATGGTTTAAACACCCAACATACTTCCTTAGCCCCGAGCCACAAAGAACTAGCACCCAAATTTCCTTTACACAACTTACCAACAACTTCACTCTAATAACCTTGCCCTCCAAAGCCACTTCCAAAGGATGCCAAACAATTATATTCCCATATTATTTTTAGCCAAACTCCTCCATCTAACC